>CM017567.1:26750034-26781290 GCA_007844125.1 Sinonovacula constricta
TAACCTTTTACATATCATATGATTGAGGATGAGTTCCATGTTTTCTTTATTTGTCATAAATACGAAAACTTAAGACAACAGCATTTGTTGAGTTGGTTTAAAGGCAGTAAAACTCAATATAACTTTTGCAATCTTATGAAGACAAGATCTCAATTGAAATTGAAAAAAATAGCTATTTATATCAATGAAGTGATTAAACTTTATGAGCAATAACTAGTTGGTTTGCTATTATATGCTATTTTATATTGCTTTGTACACTGACACTAACCTAACAAGTGAAAATAAGTAGTCTTTTTTATGTTTATTGCATGAAAATGAACACAACTCTTGTATATGCTTTAGTAAATGATGTGTATTTTGGGCCGGTGGACATAAAATACTAAATAAAGAAATCTGTCAGTAGTATTAGTACTACTAGTATTGGTGGTAGTAGTAGTAGTAGTAGAAGTAGTAGTAATAGTAGTAGTAGTAGTAGCAGTAGCAGTAAAAGTAGAAGTAGTAGTAATATTAGTAGTAACAGTAGCAGTAGTAGTAGTAGTAGAAGTAGTAGTAGTAGTAGTAGTAGTAGTAGTAGTAGTAGTAGTAGTAGTAGTAGTAGTAGTAGCAGAAGCAGTAGTTTTAGTAGTAGTAGTAATAATAGTAATAGTAGTGGTAGAAGTAGTAATAGTAGTAGTAGTAGTAGTAGTAAGAGTAGTAATAAAGTAGGACTAGTAGTAGTAGCAATATTATTAGTAGAAGCAGTAGTGATAGTAGTAATAGTAGTGGTAAAATAAGTAGTAGTAGCAGCAGTAGTAATAATAGTACAAATAATGGAAGAAGTAGTGGTAGTAGTAGTAGTGCCTTTTGAATTTCAAAGTAAAAGACGAGTTCAGATTTTAAATTAAAATATTAAATTGAAGAGAAAAATGTATTCGAATGCATTTAAAACGTTCAGAAAACAGTACTGATGAGTGGGTTTATGAAATACAATAAATTATTAATATATTATTTATACGCTATTAGTCAAAAAATAAAAGTGAAAAATTGCGTTGGTTTTAGCTTGACTAGAGAGTCAAATAGAATCCGGTTCGAACTAGGACTTGAAACCCCGATTTTTTTTCCTGAAAATATCCACTTATGTGTTCAGGTTCATGACCTTGGTTGTAATCAATTAAATAACAAGAAAGAGCGCGGATGTGAGCCATCCGAGGCGCCGCGGGGAGCATGCTCTTTAAACAGGAAGATAACTCTCCATGGAACTAAACACGCTTAAACTGTCGAATCATAACATAAATATGAGAGTAACGATCTGTTTACTCGGGTTGTCCATACATACTAGACTATCTGCTACTTTGATTTCGTATTTGTTGTCTGCTACATCTGTAAATACCATCTGCATTGTTAACATCGGCTTACTCCGTTTCTTTTCTCAAACAAAGCCTCTCCAAACAGCTCTGAACTCCTATTAATGCCTGCTACTTCTTTATAAATGCAACTACACTTAATTGTTGTAAGGTACACTATTGTAAGTGGAATACTCGGCTCTTTCCCCTGAAAAGTATGACTCATAGGTAAGCTGACAGTTGCGAATTCCTGTTATTGCCTGCTACACTATCGTCCCCATACACAAATGCATTTCATGAGAGGCCTCGGTTTCTAGAACGGAGATTAGGCCAATCACACGTAAGAATTTAACTGTAGAGTTTTACAAATAAAGCAGGGCTTAAGGTGGCGGGGTATGAATCAAGATCCATTCACCTTTATGGCAGTAAATACTATATATATTATACAAAGTAAGGGACCTTAACTTTAAAAGCCAAGAGACACACTTTTCTTTAAATGGTTAGTATATTTAAGCTTACATGGATGTTTTTCTTTTCACTATTTTACTCTTTTATCTGGATGATAGGGTGAAGATGCACCCCCACCCCACCCCTGGATTCATCCCTGAAATGAAGGCAACAGACCCTTGTGGGCAGCCTTTTTTACTTATTTTATCAGAGCACATATACACTTTTGGGGGACAGAACTGGCTGCATTTCTGTATGAATTTTCAAAATATTTACTTTACTTCAGCAACTAGTTCTCTGGTACAAAATATATGTTCAGTCGCTGTTAACAATACATGTACAGGATGTATTGTACTTATACGTCCATTTATAGTAATGGGGCTCTGCTGTTACTGATATAGTTCCTGTTTATATAGCCACTCATCATAACGTGTACTAATTTAGAGACACATGTAAACATTCAGCTAGAGCAGGAGGCAAAATGTCAACGAAAACAGTTTTGGATACTTGTGCAACCAGGCGTGTATCTGCCTGTACGCAGAATACGCAACTGTGTACGAATTGTCTCCAAAGGAATGAACACATACAACAAATAATTCTGCGTTAAAATTTTACGGTAGAAGAGGTAATATGTATTAATTGCAATCAAATAGTACCGCTACTTGAACCATGAAAACGACTTTGTAAATTTTCTGTAGCTCCTGGTATGGAACAAGTTTGGTACACTTATATTTCAAATTAAGCATTCCCTTTGTTACTTGCCATTTAATTTTAGGGTAGTAACACAGTAATGAACTGGCGCAAAGGTTTAGCGATTTGTTCGTGGATAACATTGATTGAGACTATACGATCGGATATAACAGCTCACAAACTTGCAAACATGGAGCATGATTGTGATAAATTCGAACTGCCTTTTTATAATGAACAGCTTCTTGAGTTTTCTTCAACTACGATGTCGGAGATCACCAAAATTCATCACTCAATCAAGGAGTACAGAGTTCGAATTGGACCCAATCCCAGCTTGACTGCTGAAAGAGTGCCTACCAGAACTTGTACCGATTGTTACAAAAAAAGGTTAACATTTCTATTGAGCAAGGCTATGTGCCAGCTGCAATCAAAAGTTTGCGACTAAGACCCCTGATTTAAAGAAAAAACAGTGTTAGATCCAAATGTGAACCAATCTGTATATATAAAACACCACTCCACAGAGACAGCATTATTGATGTCTAAAATGACATTGTAAACTCTCTGGACCATAACGAAGCCGCCGTGCTAGTCATGTTTGACTTGTCTGCAGCCTTCGACACCATCGATCATCAAACACTCCTCAACAGGCTAGAAACACAATTTGGAATTGCTGGTAAATCTTTGCAGTGGATGCAGTCGTTCTTGTCGAATCGCTGCCAGTGCCAGACATTGTGCATAAATGGGCAACTATCTAAACCAGTACACATGGCGTATATTGTCCCACAAGGCTAGGTATTGGGTCGCAAAAACAATGCAATGTTTACAAAACCGGCTGGTTCCATTTCCAGAAAACGTCAACTGCAGCACCACTTGTATGCGGATCATTCCCAGCTGTACTTGGCGTTCAAACCGAAGGACGA
Organism: Sinonovacula constricta; assembly: GCA_007844125.1. Classification (NCBI taxonomy): domain Eukaryota; kingdom Metazoa; phylum Mollusca; class Bivalvia; order Cardiida; family Solecurtidae; genus Sinonovacula; species Sinonovacula constricta. The sequence continues at coordinate 26,753,411 of CM017567.1, forward strand.
ATCATCACGAACGTCAACCCTTGAACGAATCGAAGCCTGTCTTGATGATATTGTCTGCTGGATGAACAAAAGCTTTCTGAAATTAAATGCCGCAAAAACAGAGGCCATTGTTATCCATCAAAAACGAAATCCTGTTACGATTCTCATTTTTTTCAATTGATGTTGAAGACTCTGTGATAAAGTCTTCTTTGAAAGTGAGAAACCTAGGTGCAATCCTTAATCCAAATCTCAAAATGGAGCAGCACGTCAATACAAAATCACTTGTCAACTCTGCAATAACATCAAAATTAGATTATTGCAATGCGATACTCTGTGGGTCAAATCAGACAATAATTTTTTTTTGTAAACAGGTTACAAACTGTGCAGAACACAGCGGTTCGTAATCACCATAACACCAAAACATGCCCACATCACACCAGTGCTGACCCCTGAAGACAGCTGAGGTCACAAAATGAACTAACATTGCTAGTGGTCCCACGTACACGGACAGTGACATACGGTGACATGTGCTTCATGACTGCTGCACAAGAGCTATGGAATCCACTCCCACTAGCACTATATGACTATGAAACACTGACATCTTTTAAGAAAGCATTTAAAACCTATCTTTTTCATTAAATCACTACAAATAAGTGCTCAGCCCTAATGCTTTTGCTTGGTGAACAATGTTTTAATGTGTGCTCGGTTGTCTTATCATGTATGTTGTGGGTTCTTAAACTTTAAAATGCTCCCTGGTAACTGTAACCATATATGTTTTATTACAAAACTGTTTTCAGGTTAGTTCTATCATAATTGTAAAGGTTTAAAATCGAGCGTTTAGTCATCTTATGATGTTGTTTCGTATATAATGTACGCTTTTATTATGTGATATCATTCGAAAATTGACATAATTTAAACCTATATTTCATGTACATGTATATATTTATCATTCTTTGTACAGCACTTTTGAACAGGCAATTATGCTTGATAAGAGTGCTTTATAACTTTGGCATTATAATAATAATAATAATAATAATAATAATAATAATAATGGACATTTTGTTGTTGTTGTTGTTATTTTGTTGTTTTATTAAAAAATCGTAGCGGCATAGTAGGATAATTATTATAATTTCAGGCTAAGCTGGTGAAGACCCCATACATATGTCTGTAGGTCCTGTTTTACGACAATCTACTTGCTTGTCTTTCTGAAGCAAAATAAATCCTAAAACCATCGCCTCTTCTGTTTCCTGGCCAACACCCAGGGTCCCCCAAAACGTCCTCATCAAGTCAACATATTTACGAACCAACGAGAATGTAGCATTTGTTTTAATTTGTTTTGGTTTTAATGACCGTTATGGTCATATTGGCGACGCTAATTATTGATGGAAGAAGGTCACAATGTCTAGGTAGAACCACAGTCGCGCCGAAGGTTACAGTATGTAAGACTATAATTATTCATAACCATGTAAAAGTGATACTCTGTGAGCTGACCGAGTATGTTTGTTTTGTTTGCTTACTTATTGTTTGCTTGGTTGTATTTGTGTGTTATTTTTGGTTGTTTTTTGTTTTAATTGTGAAGAATGATTAAGTTCGGAGATTGCCGAATGGTTATGATTGATTTTGTCAGACCGTTCCAAGGCGGTAACTGTCGGATTTGCTCTTTTCGTTAAATGACTAATCACAAATTTGTTCATACTTTTCGCTTGGCTTGTATGTGAAATACCTTTGTTCTGTGCCTTTTCGGAGTTTGGTATATGTTGCAATACTCATAGGACTTTGTCATACATTCTTATTGACGGAAGCATCCAGGAAGTAGAAGACATATTTTGCTCCTTTATATTACCGACATTTAAACATTTCTCGCCAAAACTGTCCACACACTGCCGAAGGAATATGAATACCCTAAAAAGATAGTAATAGTCGAGGATTGCAGACTATACCTTTTGAGTATGTACCTGTGCTATTTTGAAATTTCATTAAAGTATTTCAATACAATTTGACATTGTATAAGCCTGCCTTAAATCTCTTAAACAATTCGCGGATTCATTGTAAAACTTGGCGCGCTCACGCTCTAAATAACAACTTCCTCCTCCATGCGTTATATAAGGTTGTCTGCCGAGGTGGTATTTTCAATAGGATATGGCTGAACGAATGTATAAGTGGTGTATTATTGCGGCTATTTGCCAAGGTATGTGACCATACAATTTATTTTTATGCTAACATTAAGCTTCATGTTTATAAAAACATTGCAACAATATGTATAGCTTTGTAACTATTGTGATGTGTTTAATGTTAACGTTGAGTCTGCAGTTCATGACAATTTTTCAATGTGGACGGTCACGGGTATTTATTTCAATGTGTATGAAGCCATGGATGTATTCATGCTGAAATACTATAAACTTGGTGTATACAGAAATGTCCATTTTATGTTTGAGGCATGTCAAAGTAGTTATGTATGCACTTAATGTTACACTGGTTTAAGGATAAGGATATTTGCGGGCCTCCTTGCACCACAGTCGGTCAATATTGTCGACTGTCCGCTCCAGGGTGGTAACTGTCGGGCTTGCTATTTTCGTTAAATGACTCATCACAGATTTGGAAAAGTAAGGGTAGTAGTAAAAGTAGTAACAGTAGTAGTAGTAGGAATAGTAGTAGTAGTAGTAGGAATATTAGTGGCAGTAGTAGTAGTAGTAGTAGTAGTAGTAGTAGTAGCAGTAGTAGAAGCAGAAGTAGAAGTAGAAGTAGTAGTAGTAGTAGTGGTAGCAGTAGTAGTAGTAGAAGTAGTAGTAGAAGTAGTAGCAGTAGTAGTAGTGGTAGAAGAAGTAGTAGTGGTAGTAGTAGTAGTTGTTGTAGCAGTAGTAGTATCAGTAGAAGTAGCAGTAGTAGAAGCAGTAGTAGAAGTAGTAGTAGTAGTAGTAGAAGAAGAAGTAGTAGCAGTAGTAGTAGCAGTAGTGGAAGCTGTTGTAGAAGTAGTATTAGTAGTAGAAGTAGTAGCAGTAGTAGTAGCAGTCGTAGTAGTAGAAGTAGAAGTAGTAGTAGTAGTAGAAGTAGTAGTAGTAGAAGTAGTAGTAGTAGCAGTAGTAGAAGTAGTAGAAGTAGCAGTAGTAGTAGTAGTAGTAGTAGTAGTAGTAGTAGTAGTAGTAGTAGCAGTAGTAGAATCAGTAGTAGAAGTAGTAGTAGTAGTAGTAGTGGTAGAAGAAGTAGTAGTGGTAGTAGTAGTAGTAGTAGTAGTAGTAGTAGTAGTAGTAGTAGTAGTAGAAGCAGTAGTAGAAGCAGTAGTAGCAGTAGTAGCAGTAGTAGTAGCAGTAGTAGAAGTAGTAGTAGTAGTAGTAGTAGAAGTAGTAGGAGTAGTAGTAGTAGTAGAAGTAGTAGCAGTAGTAGAAGTAGTAGTAGTAGTAGTGGTAGAGGAAGTAGTAGTAGTAGTTATAGTAGTATTAATATTAGTATTAAAAGTAGTAGTGGTAGTAGTAGTAGTAGTAATAGTAGTAGAAGTAGTAGTAGTAGTAGTAGTAGTAGTAGTAGTAGTAATAGTAGTAGAAGAAGTAGTAGTAATGGTAGAGGAAGTAGTAGTAGTAGTTATAGTAGTATTAGTATAAGTATTAAAAGTAGTAGTAGTAGTAGTAGTAGTAGTAGTAGTAGTAGTAGTAGTAGTAGTAGTAGTAGTAGTAGAAGCAGCAGTAGAAGCAGTAGTAGCAGTAGTAGCAGTAGTAGTAGAAGTAGTAGTAGAAGTAGTAGGAGTAGTAGTAGTAGTAGAAGTAGTAGCATTAGTAGAAGTAGTAGTAGTAGTAACAGTAGTAGTAGTATTAAAAGTAGTAGTAGAAGTATCAGTAGTTGTTGTTGTATTAGAAGTAACAGCAGAAGCAGTAGAGGTAGTAATACTAATAAAAGTAGTAGTAGTAGTAGTAGTAGTAGTAGTAGTAGTAGTAGTAGTAGTAGTAGAAGTAGTAGAAGTAGTAGTAGAAGTAGTAGTAGTAGTAATGTTAGAGGAAGTAGTAGTTATAGTAGTATTAGTATTATTATTAAAAGTAGTAGTAGCAGTAGTAGTAGTAGTAGTAATAGTAGTAGTAGTAGTAGTAGTAGTAGTAGTAGTAGTAGTAGTAGTAGTAGTAGTAGTAGTAATAGTAGTAGAAGAAGAAGAAGTTCCCCTTGACAATATCATCAGACAAACCAAAATTTAGATTACGCCTATGTTGTACCTGCTTAAAATTTAGGAAAGCACAAAACGACACATTGATAAGCATACCAAAGAACAACTAGAAAACTACACGTGAATGTGTTAAGGATGAAAATATATGCGGGGCTCTTTGCACTCCAATCGACCCATATTGTCAAATAACCGTTCCAAGACGGTAACTGTCGGGTTTCCTCTATGGTAAATGACTCATCACAGATCTTTTTTTATTTTACATTGTGTTTGCATGTGAATACCTTTGTCCTGTGCCATTTTAAATTCTAGTATATGTTGCAATGCTCTTATGACTTTGTCATATATTCTTGTTCGCTACCCCAGTCCTATCTTCTATCTTAAAACTTGATGCGTCACCTGGCTATGGGAGAAATAAGGTGGAGTGGAGAGGCCATCGTTGTACGTCACGCTTGTCGACTTAACATACCAAATTTCCTAGTTGTCACACATGTACAGTGTGCATCCTTGCTCGTATAGATTACTAGTGGTCGAAGCACAATGACAGACCTCAAGAAAACTGATATAGGGTCAAACCCGTCTATTTCTTTATCATTTTATACTAACAACGTGGTAAAGCTATGGTATTTTGATATTGTAATGAAATATTTAACATATAACAAGCAGTGGTAGTAGCAATTGTAGTAGTAACTGTTGTAGTAGTAGTCGTAGTTGTACTAGTAGTAGTAGTAGTAATCGTAGTTGTACTAGTAGTATTTGTAGTAGTCGTAGTTGTTCTAGTAGTAGTAGTAGTAGTAGAATTAATAGAAGCAGTAGCAGCAGTAAACGAAGTAGTATTAGTAGACAGACTGATTTTTTTATCAAGGGTAAATAAATCCAGTAGCTCTGACACATACAAACAGTTTGAATCTGTTTAAGAACCAGAACGATTTTGAGTTGTAGATTTTTCTTTTATTTTGAGAAAGTCGTTAGCACGATTTAGGTGTTCAGTTAATAAGTTTTCCGTAGTAAGTAGGAAGGCATCCAAATGTCCCTAGGAATGAACATATTTCTTTATATTGTTTTTAACCTTTTACATATCAGAATGATTGAGGATGAGTTCCATGTTTTCTTTATTTGTCATAAATACGAAAACTTAAGACAACAGCATTTGTTGAGTTGGTTTAAAGGCAGTAAAACTCAATATAACTTTTGCAACCTTATGAAGACAAGATCTCAATTGAAATTGAAGAAAATAGCTATTTATATCAATGAAGTGATAGATTAGAAATGCTATTATATGCTATTTTATATTGCTTTGTACACTGACACTAACCTAACAAGTGAAAATAAGCAGTCTTTTTTATGTGTATTGCATGAAAATGAACACAACTCTTGTATATGCTTTAGTAAATGATGTGTATTTTGGACCGGTAGACATAATATACTGAATAAAGAAATCTGTCAGTAGTATTAGTACTATTAGTACTGGTGGTAGTAGTAGTAGAAGTAGTAATAATAGTAGTAGTAGTAGTAGTAGTAGTAGTAGCAGTAGCAGTAGCAGTAAAAGTAGAAGTAGTAATAATATTAGTAGTAACAGTAGTGGTGGTGGTGGTGGTGGTGGTGGTGGTGGTGGTGGTAGTGGTAGTGGAAGTAGTAATATTATTAGTAGAAGCAGTAGTAATATAATTAGTAGAAGCAGTAGTAATATTGTTAGTAGAAGCAGTAAGTAATATTATTAGTAGAAGCAGTAGTAATATTATTAGTAGAAGCAGTAGTAATATTATTAGTAGAAGCAGTAGTACTATTATTAGTAGAAGCAGTAGTGATAGTAGTAATAGTAATGGTAAAATAAGTAGTAGTAGCAGCAGTAGTAATAATAGTACAAATAATGGAAGAATTAGTGGTAGTAGTAGTAGTGCCTTTTGAATGTCAAAGTAAAAGACGAGTTCAGATTTTAAATTAAAATATTAAATTGAAGAGAAAAATGTATTCGACTGCATTTAAAACGTTCAGAAAACAGTACTGATGGGTGGTAATATGAAATACAATAAATTATAATATCATTTATACGATGCTAATCAAAAAATAAAAGTGAAAAATTGCGTTGGTTTTAGCTTGACTAGAGAGTCGAATAGAATCCGGTTCGAACTAGGACTTGAACCCCGATTTTTCTTCTGAAAATATCCACTTATGTGTTCAACTTCATGACCTTTGTTGTAATCAATTAAATAACAAGAAAGAGTGCGGATGTGAGCCATCCGAGGCGCCGCGGGGAGCATGCTCTTTAAACAGGAAGATAACTCTCCATGGAACTAAACACTCTTAAACTGTCGAATCATAACATAAATATGTGAGTAACGATCTGTTTACTCGGGTTGTTCCTACATACTAGACTATCTGCTACTTTGATTTCGAATTTGTTGTCTGCTACATCTGTAATACAAGCTGCATTGTTATCATCGGCTTACTCGGTTTCTTTTGTTAAACAAAGCCTCTCCAAATAGCTTTGAACTCCTACTAATGCCTGCTACTTCTTTATAAATGCAACTACGCTTAATTGTTGTAAGGTACAATATTGTAAGTGGAATACTCGGCTCTTTCCCTTTGAAAAGGATGGCTCAGAGGTAAGCTGACAGTTGCGATTTCCTGTTATTGCCTGCTACACTATCGTCCCCATACACAAATGCATTTCATGAGAGGCCTCGGTTTCTAGAACGGAGATTAGGCCAATCACACGTAAGAATTTAACTGTAGAGTTTTACAAATAAAGCAGGGCGTAAGGTGGCGGGGTATGAATCAAGATCCATTCACCTTTATGGCAGTAAATACTCTATATATTATACAAAGTAAGGGACCTTAACTTCGACCATAAAAGCCAAGAGACACACTTTTCTTTAAATGCTTAGTTTATTTAAGCTAACATGGATGGTTTTTTTCACTATTTTACTCTTTTACCTGGATGATAGGTGGAAGATGCACCCCCACCCCACCCCTGGATCCATCCCTGAAATGAAGGCAACAGACCCATGTGGGCAGCCTTTTTTACTTATTTTATCAGAGCACATATACACTTTTAGGGGAAAGAACTGGCTGCATTTCTGTATGATTTTTCAAAATATTTACTTTACTTCAGCAACTAGTTCTCTGGTACAAAATATATTTTCAGTCGCTGTTAACAATACATGTACAGGATGTATTGTACTTATACGCCCATTTATAGTAATGGGGCTCTACAGTTACTGATATAGTTCCTGTTTATATAGCCACTCATCATAACGTGTACTAACTTAGAGACACATGTAAACATTCAGCTGGAGCAGGAGGCAAAATGTCAACGAAAACAGTTTTGGATACTTGTGCAAACCAGGCGTGTATCTGCCTGTACGCGGAATACGCAACTGCCTACGAATTGTCTCCAAAGGAATGAACACATACAACAAATAATTCTGCATTAAAATTTTACGGTAGAAGAGGTAATATGTATTTATTGCAATCAAATAGTACCGCTAGTTGAACCATGAAATCGACTTTGTAAATTTTCTGTAGCTCCTGGAAGGAACAAGTTTGGTACCCTTATATTTCAAATTAAGCATTCCCTTTGTTACTTGCCATTTTATTTTAGGGTAATAACACAGTAATGAAACTGGCGCAAAGGTTTAGCGATTTGTTCGTGGATAACATTGATTGAGACTATACGATCGGATATAACAGCTCACAAACTTGCAACATGGAGTACGATTGTGATAAATTCGAACTGCCTTTTTATAATGAACAGCTTCTTGAGTTTTCTTCAACTACGATGTCGGAGATCACCAAAATTCATCACTCAATCAAGGAGTACAGAGTGTGAATTGGACCCAATCCCAGCTTGACTGCTGAAAGAGTGCCTACCAGAACTTGTACCGATTGTTACAAAAAAAAAAGTTAACATTTCTATTGAGCAAGGCTATGTGCCAGCTGCATTTAAAAGTTCGCGACTGAGACCCCTGATTAAAGAATAAACAGTGCAAGATCCAAATGTGAACCAATCTGCATATATAAACACCATTCCACAGAGACAGCATTATTAATGTCTAAAATGACATTGTAAACTCTCTGGACCATAACGAAGCCGCCGTGCTAGTCATGCTTGAATTGTCTGCAGCCTTCGACACCATCGATCATCAAACACTCCTCAACAGGCTAGAAACACAATTTGGAATTGCTGGTAAACCTTTGCAGTGGATGCAGTCGTTCTTGTCGAATCGCTGCCAGACATTGTGCATAAATGGGCAACTATCTACACCAGTACACATGACATTATTGTCCCACAAGGCTCGGTATTGGGTCCCAAACACAATGCAATGTTTACGAAACCGGTTGGTTCCATTTCCAGGAAACATTAACTGCAGCACCACTTGTATTCGGGCGACTCCCAGCTGTAATTGGCGTTCAAACCGAAGGACGGATCATCACGAACGTCAACCCTTGAACGAATCGAAGCCTGTCTCAATGATATTGTCTGCTGGATGAACAAAAACTTTCTGGAATTAAATGCCACAAAGGCCATTGTTATCCATCAAAAACGAAATCATGTCACGATTCACAGTTTTTTTCAATTAATGTTAGAGACTGTGATAAAAGTCTTCTTTGAAAGTGAGAAACCTAGGTGCAATCTTTGATCCAAATCTCGAAATGGAGCAACACGTCAATACATTGGCCCGAGCGTGTTATCGACATATGAAACCACGTCGGTCAAATAAGACAGTATCTCACAGAGGATACGACAAAATCACTCGTCAACTCTGCAATAACATCAAGATTAGATTATTGCAATGCGATACTCTGTGGGTCAAATCAGACAATTGTAAACAGGTTAAAAACTGTGCAGAACACTGCGGTGCGTAATCACCATAACACTAAAACATGCCCACATCACACCGGTGCTGACCCCCGAAGACAGCCGAGGTCACAAAATGAACAATCATTGCTAGTGGTCCCACGTACACGGACAGTGACATACGGTGACAGGTGCTTCATGACTGCTGCACCAAAGCTATGGAATCCACTCCCAGGAGCACTATGTGACTGTGAAACACTGACATCTTTTAAGAAAGCTTTGAAAAACCTATCTTTTTATTACAACATATTAGAAATAAGTGCTCAGCCCTAATGCTTTTGCTTGGTGAACATGGTTTTAATGTGTGCTCGGTTGTCTTATCATGTATGTTGTGGGTTCTTAAACTTTAAATGCTCCCTGGTAACTGTAACCATATATGTTTTATTACAAAACTGTTTTCAGGTTAGTTCTATCATAATTGTAAAGGTTTAAAATCGAGCGTTTAGTCATCTTATGATGTTGTTTCGTATATAATGTACGCTTTTATTATGTGATATCATTCGAAAATTGACATAATTTAAACCTATATTTCATGTACATGTTTATATTTATCATTCTTTGTACAGCACTTTGAACAGGCAATTATGCTTGATAAGAGTGCTTATAACTTTGGCATTATATAATAATAATAATAATAATAAAATAATAATAATAATAATAATAATAATAATAATAATAATAATAATAATAATAATAATGGACATTTTGTTGTTGTTGTTGTTATTTTGTTGTTTTATAAAAAAATCGTAGCGGCATAGCAGGATAATTATTATAATTTCAGGCTAAGCTGGTGAAGACCCCATACATATGGTCTGTAGGTCCTGTTTTATGACAATCTACTTGCTTGTCTTTCTCCATCCAAGCTCATACAATTGTATGCACGTTAAAATTCATTTAACACAACATTACATTTATTAAAACTAAAATCGGCTGGTAATAAGTGCATATTGACACCGACATATTATGTATATGTATATGATATGACACCTGGGGCTGTGGGGTGATTGGCGAGTGTTTCGGTGCTTACCTGCAATTTCAGTTTAGTTCAGATCTATATCACATTATAAATTGGAGGAATGTTTATTCATATAACAAATTGATTGTGTTTCATGTGTTGATATATTTTTATACTCGATGGGGATGTCCAATTAACGTGTAAATAGATATAGAAAACGACATAAATCGTTTTCTTTGCTTTCGACCGAGTCATCACAAGGATACATTGTTGCTGTTGTTGCTGTTTTTTTTTAATTTACATGGCAACTTATAGCATTATTCCTGCAGTTCTGGTCAATTTGTGGAAATCAAAGAAATAAATTATTAAATTCTTAAATTAGCTATCTTTGATGCGTATACATAGACAGGGTTCAGCCGATGCTTACTGTGATTTTGTTCAACATTGTAACTCCTGCACAACTCTTGGGAGGTTAAGAAAAGGCTTTAAACGAAAGTTGGTATCCGACAATTGACTGTATCAAATACATGTAACAATACTTTTTAATGATTGTGTCACATGGTCATATAAGCTGCATAAACTCCTACTTCAGCCTGAGTGAAGACGATTCTGAACACTAGCTATATTGTAAGACAGTTTAAGTCTCGAGACAAATTACTCTCAATGTTTATTCTTTTTAAAACTGTAAATAGGCATGATGGTGATTTCCGCTTAAATAGATATCAACGTCAGAGCGGACTAACCAGATGACGACATAATGGGATTAAAAGTAAGTGATCAAATAGCTTTTTAAGTTTAAAAAAAACCCTCGTCATCGAGGATAGGAAATATCTGTTTTCAATAACGAGTGTGTATAAATGCTTCACTGTTCACACAGATCTAGGGCAGATATGAACAAACTTTCGGATACCACCTTTAAAGGCAACAGCAATATTTACACTTATTTCGGGAAAAAAAAAAATTCCGACATCACCTTTTGGTAAAAACTGTCTCTAAAGTTTAAATTATTGCTGGGACACGTTAGATACACATATGTTACAATAATTACAGAATGTTTGTGTCATTGTTAGTATTGGGACGTCTATAGTAAGAATAAGTTTTATATATGTGTGTATTATTATATGTTTTAGCGTCTGTATTGCATATATGTTACCAACTTTCTTTTCTTTCACATCCCTTTAACTATTTACAAACTATCATTTGAAACTTTGGTACTTTTCCTTTAACCTATCTTACAAGCTATTCCTTTAAATTACATTACAAGCTACCCCATTAAAATACAAATACGTCACTAACCATAAGGCACTCCGAAGCGGTCTGACCGGGGCACGGGGCAGACCTAAGTTGACAGTGGCCGTGGTGTGAGCCATCCCTGTATCTGAAGCAAAATAAATCCTAAAAACCATCGCCTCGTCTGTTTCCTGGCCAACACCCAGGGTCCCCCAAAACGTCCCCATCAAGTCAACATATTTACGAACCAACGAGAATGTAGCATTTGTTTTAATTTGTTTGCTTTTTAATGACCGTTATGGTCCATATTGGCAACGCTAATTATTGATGGAAGAAGGTCACACATGTCTAGGTAGAACCACAGTCGCGCCGAAGGTTACAGTATGTAAGACTATAATTATTCATAACCATGTAAAGTGATACTCTGTGAGCTGACCGAGTATGTTTGTTTTGTTTGCTTACTTATTGTTTGCTTGGTTGTATTTGTGGTGTTATTTTTGGTTGTTTTTTGTTTTAATTGTGAAGAATGATTAAGTTCGGAGATTGCCGAATGGTTATGATTAATTTTGTCAGACCGTTCCAAGGCAGTAACTGTCGGATTTGCTCTGTTCGTTAATTGACTCATCACAAATTTGTTCATACTTTTCGCTTGGCTTGTATGTGAAATACCTTTGTTCTGTGCCTTTTCGGAGTTTGGTTTATGTTGCAATGCTCATAGGACATTGTCATATATTCTTATTGATGGAAGCACCCAGTAAGTAGAAGACATATTTTGCTCCTTTATATTACCGACATTTAAAAATTTCTCGCCAAAACTGTTCACTCACTGCCGAAGGAATATGAATACCCTAAAAAGATAGTAATAGTCAAGGATTGCAGACTATACCTTTTGAGTATGTACCTGTGCTATTTGAGAAATTTCATTCAAGTATTTCAATACAATTTGACATTGTATAAGCCTGCTTTGGTAATGTCGAATAAACCAAATCTTCGTAAGTTTTAGAGTTCTTTATTATAGGGTATAGTTTGTAACCTGAAATTAACAAATATAATCAATAACTTCTAGCATATATAAATATAAAGATGCGACAATTCATTACAATACAACAATTCATGATATGGCAAAAGTTATGAGAATTATTCAATACAAATTACAATAGATCACTACAATAAATAAATATATATTTACATACCAGCCAACTTATTACTAAATCTTGTAAAAGATTTGATGTGGATATGTAAAAGTGTTCCTTCGAGTTTGAAGTTCTGTCAGGGAATGAATTGGTAGAGGAAAGAGATAAGAAAAGCGGGAAAATTATTGTTAGTAAAAACTGCTCACACACTAGTAAACAGGTTTAGAATCAGCTCACTCACTGGACATGACACTTTAAAGGTACTTATACACAAGACGCCACAGGGTAGAACGATGTACAGGGGACAACATGAAATGTACGGACAGATACAACACAAAAACACAAACACACCCTGGTTACATTAAATCTCTTAAATGATTCGCGGATTCATTGTAACACATGGCGCTCTCACGCTCTTAATAACAACTTCCTCCTCCATGCGTTATATAAGGTTGTCTACCGAGGAGAGTAAAGACATTGGTGGTGTATTTTCAAAAGAATAAGGCTGAACGAATGTATAAGTGGTGTATTATTGCGATTGTTTGCCAAGGTATGTGGCCATACAAATTATTTTTATGCTAACATTAAGCTTAATGTTTATAGAAAGATTGCAACAATATGTATAGCTTTGTAACTATAGTGATGTGTTAACGTTGAGTCTGGTATTCATGACAATTTTTCAATGTGGACGGTCACGGGTATTTATTTCAATGTGTATGTAGCCATGGGTGTATTCTTGCTGAAATACTATAATTTGGTGTATACAGAAATGTCCACTTTATGTTTGAGGCATGTTTAAGGATGAGGATATTTGCGGGCCTCCTTGCACCACAGTCGGTCAATATTGTCGACTGACCGCTCCAGGGTGGTAACTGTCGGGCTTGCTATTTTCGTTAAATGACTCATCACAGATTGGCAAAAGTAAGGGTACATGTAGTAGTAACAGTAGTAGTAACAGTAAAAGTAGTTGTAGTAACAGCAGTAATAGTATTAGGGATAGTAGTAGTAGTAGTAGAAGTAGTAGTTGTAGAAGTAGTAGTAGTAGTAGTAGTGGTAGTAGTGGTTGTAGTAGTAGTAGTGACAGTAGTAGAGGAGGAAGTAGTAGTAGTAGTTATAGTAGTAGTAGCAGTAGTAGTAGTAGTAGTAGTAGTAGTAGTAGTAGGGTAGTAGTTGTAGTAGTAGTAGTAGTAGTAGAAGTAGTAGTAGTAGTAGTAGAAGAGGAAGTAGAGTAGTAGTTATAGTAGTAGTAGTAGTAAATTAGTAGTAGCAGTAGTAGTAGTAGGGTAGTAGTAGTAGTAGTAGTAGTAGTAGTAGTGTAGAAGTGGTAGTAGTAGTAGTAGTAGTAGTAGTAGTAGTAGAAGTAGTAGTAGTAGTAGTAGTAGTAGTAGTAGTCGTAGTAGTAGTAGTAGTAGAAGTAGTAGTTCCCATTGTCAATATCATCAGACAAACCTAAATTTAGATAACACCTATGTTATGCCTGTTTAAAATTTAGAAAAGCACAAAACGACACATCCATGTGCATAGAAAAGAACAACGGAAAAACGACAAGTGAATGTGTAATTTAAGGATGAAGATATATGCGGGGCTCTTTGCACCCCTTTCGAACATATTGTCGTCTCTGACAGGTCCAAGGATGTAACTGTCGGGTTTCCTCTTTATTAATTGATTCATCACAGTTTTTATTATTTTCAGGGGCGGATCCAGAGGGGGCCGCCGAAGGGGCCGCGCCTCCCCCCCCCCCCCCCCCCCTATTTTTCGACGACCAAAACAAAAAAAAAAAGTATTTAACCCTTTAAAGTGAGCAAATAGATAAGGAAATTATGCCCCACAGATGCTTGGAAATCGCATCTCAGCGCATCTAGAATTCAAAATTTTCTGGGGGAGCCCCCTCCAGACCCCCCGCCGCGGATTTCGCGCCTGCGGCCGAATGTTACTCCCTCGCCCCCCCCCCCCCCCCCCCCCTATTCTGAAATCCTGGATCCGCCGCTGATTTTACATTGTGTTTGCATGTGAATACCTTTGTCCTGTGTCTTTTCAAATTCTAGTATATGTTGCAATGCTCTTATAACTTTGTCATATATTCTTGTTCGCTACCCCAGTCCTATCTTCTATCTTAAAACTTGATGCGTCACCTGTCTATGGGAGAAATAAGGAGGAGTGGAGAGGCCATCGTTGTACGTTACGCTTGTCGACTTAACATACCAAATTTCCTAGTTGTCACGCATGTACAGTGTGCATCCTTGCTCGTATAGATCACTAGTGGTCGAAGCACAATGACGGACCTCAAGAAAACTGATATAGGGCCAAACCCGTCTATTTCTTTATCGTTTTATACTAACAACGTGGTAAAGCTATGGTATTTTGATATTGTAATGAAGTATTTAACATATAATAAGTAGTGGTAGTAGCAATTGTAGTAGTAACTGTTGTAGTAGTAGTCGTAGTTGTACTAGTAGTAGTAGTAGTAATCGTAGTTGTACTAGTAGTAGTTGTAGTAGTCGTAGTTGTTCTAGTAGTAGTAGTAGAATTAATCGAAGCAGTACCAGCAGTAAACGAAGTAGTATTAGTAGACAGACTGATTTTTTATCAAGTGTAAATAAATCCAGTAGCTCTGACACATACAAACAGATTAAATCTGTTTAAGAACCAGAACGATTTTGAGTTTTCCGTAGTAAGTAGGAAGGCATCCAAATGTCCCTAGGAAGGAACATATTTCTTTATATTGTTTTTAACCTTTTACATATCAGAATGATTGAGGATGAGTTCCATGTTTTCTTTATTTGTCATAAATACGAAAACTTAAGACAACAGCATTTGTTGAGTTGGTTTAAAGGCAGTAAAACTCAAAATAACTTTTGCAACCTTATGAAGACAAGATCTCAATTGAAATTGAAGAAAATAGCTATTTATATCAATGAAGTGATTTAACTTTATGAGCAATAACTAGTAGGTTTGCTACTATATGCTATTTTATATTGCTTTGTTCACTGACACTAACCTAACAAGTGAAAAAAGCAGTCTTTTTTATGTTTATTGCATGAAAATGAACACAACTCTTGTATATGCTTTAGTAAATGATGTGTATTTTGGGGCGGTGGCCATAATATACTGAATAAAAAAATCTGTCAGTAGTATTAGTACTACTAGTATTGGTGGTAGTAGTAATAGAAGTAGTAGTAATAGTAGTAGTAGTAGTAGTAGTAGTAGTAGTAGTAGCAGTAAAAGTAGAAGTAGTAATAATATTAGTAGTAACAGTAGCAGTAGTAGTAGTAGTAGTAGTAGTAGTAGTAGTAGTAGTAGTAGCAGTAGTTTTAGTAGTAGTAGTAATAGTAGTAATAGTAGTGGTAGTAGTAGTAATAGTAGTAGTAGTAGTAGTAGTAATAGTAGTAATAAAAGTAGGACTAGTAGTAGTAGTAATATTATTAGTAGAAGCAGTAGTAATAATAGTAATAGTAGTGATAAAATAAGTAGTAGTAGCAGCAGCAGTAATAATAGTAAAAATAGTGGAAGAAGTAGTGGTAGTAGTAGTGCCTTTTGAATGTCAAAGTAAAAGACGAGATTTTAAATTAAAAATAAATTGAAGAGAAAAATGTATTCGATTGCATTTAAAACGTTCAGAAAACAGTACTGATGAGTGGGTTTATGAAATACAATAAATTATTATATTATTTATACGCTGTTAGTCAAAAGTAAAAGTGAAACAATTGCGTTGGTTTTAGCTTGACTAGAGAGTCAATTAGAATCCAGTTCGAACTAGGACTTGAAACCCCGATTTTTTTTTCTGAAAATATCCACTTATGTGTTCAGCTTTATGACCTTGGTTGTAATCAATTGAATAACATACATAGACAGGGTTCAGCCGATTCTTACTGTGATTTTGTTCTACATTGGAACTCCTGCACAACTCTTGGGAGTTAAGAACAGGCTTTAAACGAAAGTTGGTATCCGACAATTTGACTGTATCAAATACATGTAACAATACTTTTTAATGATTGTGTCACATGGTCATATAAGCTGCATAAACTCCTACTTCAGCCTGAGTGAACACGATTCTGAACACTAGCTATATTGTAAGACAGTCTCGAGACAAATTACTCTCAATGTTTATTCTTTCAAAACTGTAAATAGGCATGATGGTGATTTCCGCTTAAATAGATATCAACGTCAGAGCGGACTAACCAGATGACGACATAATGGGATTAAAAGTAAGTGATCACATAGCTTTTTATGTTTAAAAAGAACCCTCGTCATCGAGGATAGGAAATATCTGTTTTCAATAACGATTGTGTATAAATGCTTCACTGTTCACACAGATCTAGGGCAGATATGAACAAACTTTCGGATACCACCTTTAAAGGCAACAGCAATATTTACACTTATTTCGGGAAAAAAACTTTCCGACATCACCTTTCGGTAAAAACTGTCTCTAAAGTTTTAATTATTGCTGGGATACGTTAGATACACATATGTTACAATAATTACAGAATGTTTGTGTCATTGTTAGTATTGGGACGTCTATAGTAAGAATAGGTTTTATATATGTGTGTATTATTATGTGTTTTAGCGTCTGTATTGCATATATGTTACCAACTTTCTTTTCTTTCACATCCCTTTAACTATTTACAAACTATCATTTGAAACTTTGGTACTTTTCCTTTAACCTACCTTACAAGCTACTCCTTTAAATTACCTTACAAGCTACCCCATTAAAATACAAATACGTCACTAATCATAAGGCACTCCGAAGCGGTCTGACCGGGGCACGGGGCAGACCTAAGTTGACAGTGGCCGTGGTGTGAGCCATCCCTGTATCTGAAGCAAAGTAAATCCTAAAACCATCGCCTCGTCTGTTCCTGGCCAACACCCAGGGTCCCCCAAAACGTCCTCATCACGTCAACATATTTACGAACCAACGAGAATGTAACATTTGTTTGGATTTGTTTTGCTTTTAATGACCGTTATGGTCATATTGGCGACGCTAATTATTGATGGAAGGTCACAATGTCTAGGTAGAACCACAGTCGCGCCGAAGGTTACAGTATGTAAGACTATAATTATTCATAACCATGTAAAAGTGATACTCTGTGAGTCGACCAGGTATGTCTGTTTTGATTGCTTTCTTATTGTTTGGTTGTATTTGTGTGTTATTTTTTTTTTTGTTGTTTTTTTTAATTGTGAAGAATGATTTATTTCGGAGATTGCCGAATGGTTATAACTGACTTTGTCAGACCCGTTGCGTCAACACACGGTCAAAATGACCTGTGTGAATGCAGTCGGTGTATTGTGGGTAAAGTAGTTCTTCAACATGGCTGTAATGAATACGGAAGTGATTGCTAAAATGAACAAAACAAGTACGAAGAGGTATACAACAGATTATTTTAGCATTTTTTACACATTCTAATAGTTAAAATATGTTTCATGCAAACATTTTGAACTAAATTTTGTAAACGGTCCAGACTTTAACGTAGTGACGTCACACGCTATGTATAGAATGGACATATTACTGTTTAACGAAATCGAAAGTAGCAAAACTTGCTCATCGTATTTTTTTCCATTAATCTTTAAATATCAAGACTTTAAAAGTTTCTGGACATAGAATAAGGCCTTAGAATAGGGTTATATAGTCATTTATCTTAATTCAATGAATATTATAATCGAACGTATTTCCTACGCGGAACTATTTTTTATGTAGGCACAAATCTCAAATTTTGGGTGAGTTACGAGTCGTAGTATAGAGATGACTTTAACGTAGTGACGTCACACGCTATGTATAGAATGTGTCAGACCTTGATGGAAACACCCAGAAATTAGAAAACATATTTTGCTCCATTATATTACCGACATTTAAAAATTCCTCGCAAAAACTTTTCCACACACTGCCGAAGGAATATGAATACCCTAAAAAGATAGTAATAATAGAGGATTGCAGACTATACCTTTTGAGTATGTACCTGTGCTATTTTGAAATTTCATTCAAGTATTTCAATACAATTTGACATTGCATAAGTCTGCCCTTAAATCTCTTAAATGACTCGGGGATCCAGTTGTAACACTTGGCGCGCTCACGCTCTAAATAACAACTTCCTGTTAGATGCGTTTTATAAGGTTGTCTGCCGATGAGAGTAAAGACATTGGTGGTGTATTTTCCATAGGATATGGCTGAACAAATGTATAAGTGGTGTATTATTGCGACTGTTTGCCAAGGTATGTGACCATACAAAATATTCTTATGCTAACATTAAGCTTCATTTTTATAGAAAAATTGCAACAATATGTATAGCTTTGTAACTATAGTGATGTGTTTAATGTTAACGTTGAGTCTGGTGTTCATGACAATTTTTCAATGTGGACGGTCACGGGTATTTATTTCAATGTGTATGTAGCCATGGGTGTATTCATGCTGAAATACTATAATTTGGTGTATACAGAAATGTCCATTTTATGTTTGAGGCATGTAAAAATAGTTATGTATGCATTTAATGTTACACTGATTTAAGGATAAGGATATTTGCGGGCCTCCTTGCATCACAGTCAGTCAATATTGTCGACTAACCGCTCCAGGGTGGTAACTGTCGGGCTTGCTATTTTCGTTAAATGACTCATCACAGATTGGCAAAAGTAAGGGTACATGTAGTAGTAACAGTAGTAGTAACAGTAAAGTAGTTGTAGTAACAGCAGTAATAGTAGTAGGGATAGTAGTAGTAGGAGTAGAAGTATTAGTTGTAGAAGTAGTAGTAGTAGTAGTAGTAGTGGTTGTAGTAGTACATGTAGTAGTGACAGTAGTAGAAGAGGAAGTAGTAGTAGTAGTTATAGTAGTAGTAGTAGAAGTAGTAGTAGTAGTAGTAGTAGTAGTAGTAGTAGTAGTAGTAGTAGTAGTAGTAGAAGTAGTAGTTCCCCTTGTCAATATCATCAGACAAACCAAAATTTAGATAACACCTATGTTATGCCTGTTTACAATTTAGAAAAGCACAAAACGACACATCCATGTGCATAGAAAAGAACAACGGAAAAACGACAAGTGAATGTGTAATTTTAGGATGAAGATATATGCGGGGCTCTTTGCACCCCTTTCGAACCATATTGTCGTCTGACCGGTCCAAGGCGGTGGTAACTGTCGGGTTTCCTCGTTGGTAAATGATTCATCACAGTTTTTATTATTTTACATTGTGTTTGCATGTGAATACCTTTGTCCTGTGTCTTTTCAAATTCTAGTATATGTTGCAATGCTCTTATAACTTTGTCATATATTCTTGTTCGCTACCCCAGTCCTATCTTCTATCTTAAAACTTGATGCGTCACCTGGCTATGGGAGAAATAAGGAGGAGTGGAGAGGCTATCGTTTGTACGTTACGCTTGTCGACTTAACATGCCAAATTTCCTAGTTGTCACACATGTACAGTGTGCATCCTTGCTCGTATAGATTACTAGTGGTCGAAGCACAATGATGGACCTCAAGAAAACTGATATAGGGACAAACTCGTCTATTTCTTTATCGTTTTATACTAATAACGTGGTAAAGCTATGGTATTTTGATATTGTAATGAAGTATTTAACATATAATAAGTAGTGGTAGTAGCAATTGTAGTAGTAACTGTTGTAGTAGTAGTCGTAGTTGTACTAGTAGTAGTAGTAGTAATCGTAGTTGTACTAGTAGTAGTTGTAGTAGTCGTAGTTGTTCTAGTAGTAGTAGTAGAATTAATAGAAGCAGTAGCAGCAGTAAACGAAGTAGTATTAGTAGACAGACTGATTGTTTATCAAGTGTAAATAAATCCAGTAGCTCTGACACATACAAACAGTTTAAATCTGTTTAAGAACCAGAACGATTTTGAGTTGTA
The DNA here is from genome assembly GCA_007844125.1 of Sinonovacula constricta. Lineage (NCBI taxonomy): Eukaryota > Metazoa > Mollusca > Bivalvia > Cardiida > Solecurtidae > Sinonovacula > Sinonovacula constricta. The sequence goes on from CM017567.1 coordinate 26,773,548, forward strand.
GATTTTTCTTTTATTTTGAGAAAGTCGTTAGCACGATTTAGGTGTTCAGTAATAAGTTTTCCGTAGTAAGAAGGAAGGCATCCAAATGTCCCTAGGAATGAACATATTTTCTTTATATTGTTTCTAACCTTTTACATATCAGCTATTTATATCAATGAAGTGATTAAACTTTAAGAGCAATAACTAGTAGGTTTGCTATTATATGCTATTTTATATTGCTTTGTACACTGACACTAACCTAACAAGTGAAAATAAGCAGTCTTTTTATGTTTTATTGCATGAAAATGAACACAACTCTTGTATGTGCTTTAGTAAATGATGTGTATTTTGGACCGGTGGACATAATATACTGAATAAAGAAATCTGTCAGTAGTATTAGTACTACTAGTATTGGTGGTAGTAGTAGTAGAAGTAGTAGTAATAGTAGTAGTAGCTAGTAGCAGTAAAAGTAGAAGTAGTAATAATATTAGTAGTAACAGTAGTAGTAGTAGTAGTAGTAGTAGTAGTAGTAGTAGGAGTAGTAGTAGTAGTATTAGTAGCAGCAGCAGAAACAGTAGTTTTAGTAATAGTAGTAATAGTAGTGGTAGTAGTAGTAATAGTAGTAGTAGTAGTAGTAATAGTAGTAATAAAAGTAGGACTAGTAGTAGTAGTAATATTATTAGTAGAAGCAGTAGTAATAGTAGTAATAGTAGTGGTAAAATAAGTAGTAGTAGCAGCAGCAGTAATAATAGTAAAAATAGTGGAAGTAGTGGTAGTAGTAGTAGTGTCTTTTGAATGTCAAAGTAAAAGACGAGTTCAGATTTTAAATTAAAATATTAAATTGAAGAGAAAAATGTATTCGATTGCATTTAAAACGTTCAGAAAACAGTACTGATGAGTGGGTTTATGAAATACAATAAATTATTATATATTTATACGCTGCTAATCAAAAATAAAAGTGAAAAAATTGCGTTGGTTTTAGCTTGACTAGAGAGTCAATAGAATCCGGTTCGAACTAGGACTTGAAACCCCGATTTTTTCTGAAAATATCCACTTATGTGTACAGGTTCATGACCTTGGTTGTAATCAATTAAATAACAAGAAAGAGCGCGGATGTGAGCCATCCGAGGCGCCGCGGGAGCATGCTCTTTAAACAGGAAGATAACTCTCCATGGAAACTAAACACTCTTAAACTGTCGAATCATAACATAAATATGAGAGTAACGATCTGTTTACTCGGGTTGTCCATACATACTAGACTATCTGCTACTTTGATTTCGTATTTGTTGTCTGCTACATCTGTAAATACAAGCTGCATTGTTAACATCGGCTTACTCGGTTCCTTTTGTTAAACAGAGCCTCTCCAAACAGCTTTGAACTCCTATTAATGCCTGCTACTTCTTTATAAATGCAACTACACTTAATTGTTGTAAGGTATACTATTGTAAGTGGAATACTCGGCTCTTTCCCCTGAAAAGTATGACTCAGAGGTAAGCTGACAGTTGCGATTTCCTGTTATTGCCTGCTACACTATCGTACCCATACACAAATGCATTCATGAGAGGCCTCGGTTTCTAGAACGGAGATTAGGCCAATCACACGTAAGAATCTAATGTAGAGTTTTACAAAATGAGCAGGGCCGAAGGGGACGGGGTATGAATGAAGATCCATTCGACTTTATCGCAGTAAAATCTGTATATATTATACACAGTAAGGTACCTTAACTTCGACCATAGCAGCCAAGAGACACAATTTCTTTAAATGCTTAGTATATTTAGGCTTACATGGATGTTTTTCCTTCACTATTCTACTCTTTTACCTGGATGATAGGTGGAAGATGCACCCCCACCCCACCCCTGGATCCATCCTTGAAATGAAGGCAACCAGACCCTTGTGGGCAGCCTTTTTTACTTATTTTATCAGGGCACACATACACATTTGGGCGACAGAACTTGCTGCATTTCTGTATCCAAAGTATTTACTTTACTTCAGCTAGTTGTCTGGTACAAATATATTTTTCAGTCGTCCAATTATAGTAATGGGGCTCTATATTTACTGATATAGTTAAATCCTGTTTATATAGCTACTCATCATAACGTGTACTAACATTTGAGACACATGTAAACATTCCGCAGGAGCACGAGGCAAAATGTCAACGAAAACAGTTTTGGATACATGTGCAACTAGGCGTGTATCTGCCTGTACGCAGAATACGCAACTGGTGTACGCATTGTCTCCAAACGAATAAACACTAAAACAAATAATTCTGCATTAAAATTTTACGGTAGAAGAGGTAATATGTATTAATTGCAATCAACTAGTACCGCGAGTTGAACCATGTAATCGATTTTGTAAATTTTCTGTAGCTCCTGGTATGGAACAAGTTTTGTACCCTTATATTTCAAATCAAGCATTCCCAGGTATCCCGTCGTACAGCTGATCACACTTATTTTACTTTTATATCTTGATATTGAAACCTCCCCAGAAGCCATTTATAGACGAACACAGGTCTCCTTGTGTTGAAATATTGAGTGTACTGTGTGTTCTCAGTACTTCGACGACGCACTCATTATCTACTTTGAATCTAAAGAAAACTCATGAATCAAAATCACTGTTCTATTTAAATTAAACCGTGCATACTTATATTAAGCTTTATTGATCATTAATCTGTGTTGATCGGAGATACCTTTCAAAAATCGTGCTTGTTACGCGCACGAAAAATGTAGCTAACAGTGAAAATATATACCGGTTATACGGTATATCACGTCTTTTTTCCAAGTTAAGATGCTTTTACGATTGTCGTAGTTAAACTGTTAATGCTGGAGTAGCTGGAGTACAATATGATTTAAAATGATTTCTCTTGGTACAGATAAAAACAGGTGAAAATAAATATAAACGAAATGATTAGAGTTTGAACATAAATCTCGGTTAAACGTGACTTCTAGTAACTATAACTCAAATGTTAATAAGATCGTTATCGAGACGAATTAAAAGTTGAATAATACATTTATCCGTTTCACGGTATTAATTTTAATCTTTAACGGGCGGTGATGTTGGTTGTGTGTTTTGTTTGTGGGTTTTTGCACAGGCGTTGCGATGTTGGCTGCACAGACAAGACAAAGCTCCTGGACAAATGAAAGTAATCCAATTTTCATTTACATATTTATTCTTTCACCAACAGCTCGCAATATGGCCCATTATATGGCAGAATAGAAAAGGGACATTATCGAGAAACCATTTTCCGACCGTTTGAGAGGTCGTCCGTCCGTGGATTTCTGGTTTCTAATCAATATCCTGGAGAAATGGCCGATGGATTTAATTCTTATTTGGTTTTAATTTTGTATGACTATGGGTCATGTTCGACCTTTGTTTCTTGCCATTTAATTTTAGGTAATAACACAGTAATGAACTGGCGCAAAGGTTTAGCGATTTGTTCGTGGATAACATTGATTGAGATTATACGATCGGATATTACAGCTCACAAACTTGCAAACATGGAGTTTGACTGTGTTAAATTCGAACTTCCTTTTTATGATGAAAAACTTCTTGAGTTTTCTTCAACTACGATGTCTGAGATCACCAAAATTCATCACTCAATAAGGAGTACAGAGTGTGAATTAGACCCAATCCCAGCTTGTGCCTACCGATTGTTACAAAAAATAGTTAACATTTCTATTGAGCAAGGCTATGTGCCAGCTGCACTCAAAAGTTTGCGACTGAGACCCTGATTTAAAGAAAAAACAGTGATAGATCCAAATGTGAACCAATCTGCATATATAAAACACCATTCCACAGAGACAGCATTATTGATGTCTAAAATGACATTGTAAACTCTCTGGACCATAACGAAGCCGCCGTGCTAGTCATGCTTGACTTGTCTGCAGCCTTCGACACCATCGATCATCAAACACTCCTCAACAGGCTAGAAACACAATTTGGAATTGCTGGTAAACCTTTGCAGTGGATGCAGTCGTTCTTGTCGAATCGCTGCCAGACATGTGCATAAATGGGCAACTATCTAACCAGTACACATGACATAAATTGTCCCACAAGGCTAGGTATTGGATCGCAAAAACAATGCAATGTTTACGAAACCGGTTGGTTCCATTTCCAGAAAACGTCAACTGCAGCACCACTTGTATGCGGACCATTCCCAGCTGTACTTGGCGTTCAAACCGAAGGACGAATCATCACGAACGTCAACTCTTGAACGAATCGAAGCCTGTCTTGATGATATTGTCTGCTGGATGAACAAAAACTTTCTGAAATTAAATGCCGCAAAAACAGAGGCCATTGTTATCCATCAAAAACGAAATCCTGTTACGATTCACAATTTTTTTTCAGTTAATGTTGAAGACTCTGTGATAAAGTCTTCTTTGAAAGTGCGAAACCTAGGTGCAATCTTTGATCCAAATCTCGAAATGGAGCAGCACGTCAATACATTGGCCCGAGCGTGTTATCTACCTATGAAACCAAGTCGGTCAAATAAGACAGTATCTCACAGAGGATACGACAAAATCACTCGTCAACTCTGCAATAACATCAAAATTAGATTATTGCAATGCGATACTCTGTGTGTCAAATCAGACAATTGTAAACAGGTTACAAACTGTGCAGAACACTGCGGTGCATAATCACCAAAATACCAAAACATGCCCACATCACACCGGTGCTGAAGCAGCTCCATTGGCTTCCAATAAATCGTCGTACTGAATAAAGGTCATCATGCGCGTTTATAAGGCACTAAGTTGAGCGGCCCCATACGGACAGTGACATACGGTGACATGTGCATGACTCCTGCTCCAGAGCTATGGAATCCACTCCCAGTAGCACTATTTTAAGAAAGCATTTAAAACCTATCTTTTTATTACAACATATTACAAATAAGTGCTCAGCCCTAATGCATTTGCTTGGTGACCATGGTTTTAATGTGTGTTTGGTTGTCTTATCATGTATGTTGGGGTTCTTAAACTTTGAAATGCTCCCTGGTACTGTACCATAGATGTTTTATTGCAAAACTGTTTCAGGTTAGTTCTATCATAATTGTAAGGGTTTTAAATCGTGCTTTTAGTCATCTTATGATGTTGTTTCGTACATAATGTATGCTTTTATTATGTGATATAATTCTAAAATTGGCATAATTTAAACATATATTTCATGTACATGTATATATTTATCATTCTTTGTACAACTTTTAAACAGGCAATTATGCTTGATAAGAGTTCTTTATAACTTTGGCAAAATACTACTACTACTACTAATATAATAATAATAATAATAATAATAATATAATAATAATTATAATAATAATGGACATTTTGTTGTTGTTGTTATTTTGTTGTTTTGATTTTTAAAAAACATTGTAGCGGCAAAGTAGGATATTTATCATAATTTCAGGCTAAGCTGGTGAAGACCCCATACATATGTCTGGGTAGAACCACCGGCGCATATGGAATGCCTTCCCAAATTAGGTCTTTCTTTTCCGAACGGGAATACATTTCGCGCTGTGGGGGCTAAGCAGTCCAAGGAAATACAATTCCGCTGATTGGAGTGTTCCTGATCGATTTACGTCCGACTTCACAGTTAATTCCTCCGGCACAAAATTGATTGACATGTATATTAATACGGGGTTAAAGATTGTCAATGGTCGTTGTGGGGATGACGCGGGGAAAGGGGAGGTAACATTTATTTCAAACAAGGGACAGAGCTTAATTGATTATATCCTCGTTTCTCCCGACTTATTTCCCTTTATAAGAAATTTTGTTGTCCATGATATGTATCCACATTCTCCACATGGACCTATCCAAGTTTTGTTTGATTTTACTACTGATAAACCACATGATACTGACATTAGTTATTCATATAAGAACCTCTGTTGAAGTAAGGATAATGACAAAAAAAAATATCTTACTTATCAAGTTTGTCAGAAAATGCAAAAAAACTGCAGGATATTGCAAAAAGTATTGTTTCAAATGATATGAGTGTGGACCATGGTATTGATTCTCTTTCTGATTTATTGTACAATTGTGCTTTCAGTGTTCATGGAAAAGTAAAGACACACTCTAACAATAAAAATGTACAGAGACGTAAATTTCAAAGCCCATGGTTTAATAAGGAATGCGAAACAGCTAGAAGGAATTTTAAATATGCATATCGTTTATATACTAAGGATAGATGTGAGAATAAACGTTTATTGTTTATCCAGAGTCGTAAACAATATAATTTGGTTAAAAGGAAAGCAAAAGCTCATTACAAACAAGACAACAAGATAAGTTACATAATCATTCTAAGACAGACCCGCAGAAGTTTTGGAATGAAATAAAGAGAATAAATAAAACATCATCTAATACAAATATTTCAGCTGATGAATTTCTAGAGCATTTTAAGGAATTATTCTCTAGTGATGATAATTTTAAAAACCCTGTTGTAGAAAATGAATTGAATGATATTCTAGACGAAAACATTGTTATTTAAAGTCTAGACAAGGAAATCAGTATATCCGAGGTTGATAAAGCTATTTCGGACCTAAAGAGTGGTAAGAGTAATGGTATTGATAATTTAGTCCCTGAAATATTTATTGATGGAAAAGAAATTTTAGCTCCAATACTATGTAATTTATTTAATTATATATATGATAGATGTATTGACCCAGCTTTATGGACTAAAGGCGCGATTGTACCAGTGCCAAAAAAGGGGGATAAGAACGATGTTAATAATTACAGAGGTATTACCTTAACAAGTATTTTTTCTAAAATATTTTCTATAGTGCTTGATAATCGGTTACGTACTTGGTTAGAGTGCAATAACATTCTCAGTGATTTTCAATTTGGTTTCCGACGTAAAAAAAGTACTGTTGACTGTATCTTTATATTACATTCATTAATTAATATGGTTTTACATCAAGAAAAACGTACTTTATATTGTGCTTTTGTAGATTATAAGAAAGCATTCGATTTGGTCTACAGAAATGGTATGTTACTTAAATTGTTAGAAAATAACGTATCTTCAAAATTTACCAAAATGGTTCAGGCTATATATAAACATGTAAAAGCTTGTATAAAAACGAAAATAAATTTAGAACCCTAATCATTAGATCAAGTAAATAATGGTGAAAATTATAGTAATATTTTCATGAGTAGTTGTGCATATTCAGAATATTTTGACACTTACACTGGTGTTAAACAGGGAGAAACATTATCACCGTTATTGTTCATTATGTTTATAAATGATATGTATGACCATTTGTACACTGACAATATTGGCATTATTAACATTGATGAAATGAAATTATTTTTACTTATGTTCGCCGATGATACTGTGTTATTCTCATATAGTGCTTCTGGTCTTCAGGTCCTTCTGAATAAATTACATGACTATTGTTCTGAATGGGGCATAACTGTAAATTCGAGCAAAACTAAGGTAATGGTTTTTAATAAAAGGAATAGAAAATTGCATAGTGTTGATATAAAATATGGAGGGGAAAGCTTAGATATAGTAGACACCTTTAGTTATTTAGGAGTAACACTATCAAATAATGACACTTTTCATAAAATGCAGAAATACATATCAAGACAAGCTGCAAAGGCATTATATTCCTTAAACAGACTTTTTGATAAACTTAGTTTTAAGATTGTAGATAAAATTAAATTGTTTGATGCAATGATTCTTCCAATATTAATGTATGGCTGTGAAGTCTGGGGTTTTCACTCAAGTCCAGATATAGAGAAAATCCACTTGAGTTTTTAAAAAAAATACTTGGACTGG
>CM017567.1:26789132-26869132 GCA_007844125.1 Sinonovacula constricta
TATTATTTTACATTGTGTTTGCATGTGAATACCTTTGTCCTATGTCTTTTCAAATTCTAGTATATGTTGCAATGCTCTTATAACTTTGTCATATATTCTTGTTCGCTACCCCAGTCCTATCATCTATCTTAAAACTTGATGCGTCACCTGGCTATGGGAGAAATAAGGAGGAGTTGAGAGGCCATCGTTGTACGTTACGCTTGTCGACTTAACATACCAAATTTCCTAGTTGTCACACATGTACAGTGTGCATCCTTGCTCGTATAGATTACTAGTGGTCGAAGCACAATGACGGACCTCAAGAAAACTGATATAGGGACAAACTCGTCTATTTCTTTATCGTTTTATACTAACAACGTGGTAAAGCTATGGTATTTTGATATTGTAATGAAGTATTTAACATATAATAAGTAGTGGTAGTAGCAATTGTAGTAGTAACTGTTGTAGTAGTAGTCGTAGTTGTACTAGTAGTAGTAGTAGTAATCGTAGTTGTACTAGTAGTAGTTGTAGTAGTCGTAGTTGTACTAGTAGTAGAAGTATAATTAATAGAAGCAGTAGCAGCAGTAAACGAAGTAGTATTAGTAGACAGACTGATTTTTTATCAAATGTAAATAAATCCAGTAGCTCTGACACATACAAACAGTTTAAATCTGTTTAAGAACCAGAACGATTTTGAGTTGTAGATTTTTCTTTTATTTTGAGAAAGTCGTTAGCACGATTTAGGTGTTCAGTTAATAAGTTTTCCGTAGTAAGTAGAAAGGCATCCAAATGTCCCTAGGAATGAACATATTTCTTTATATTTTTAACCTTTTACATATCAATGATTGAGGATGAGTTCCATGTTTTCTTTATTTGTCATAAATACGAAAACTTAAGACAACAGCATTTGTTGAGTTGGTTTAAAGGCAGTAAAACTCAATATAACTTTTGCAATCTTATGAAGACAAGATCTCAATTGAAATTGAAAAAATAGCTATTTATATCAATGAAGTGATTAAACTTTATGAGCAATAACAGTAGGTTTGCTATTAATGCTATTTTATATTGCTTTGTACACGGACACTAACCTAACAAGTGAAAATAAGCAGTCTTTTTATGTTTATTGCATGAAAATGAACACAACTCTTTTATATGCTTTAGTAAATGATGTGTATTTTGGACCGGTGGACATAATATACTGAATAAAGAAATCTGTCAGTAGTATTAGTACTATTTGTATTGGTGGTAGTAGTAGTAGTAGTAGTAGAAGTAGTAGTAATAGTAGTAGTAGTAGTAGCAGTAGTAGAAGTAGTAGTAATAAGTAGTAACAGTAAGTAGAGTAGTAGTAGAAGTAGTAGTAGTAGTAGTAGTAGTAGTAGTAGTAGTAGTAGTAGTAGTAGTAGTAGTAATAGCAGAAGCAGTAGTTTTAGTAGTAGTAGTAATAGTAGTAATAGTAGTGGTAGTAGTAGTAATAGTAGTAGTAGTAGTAGTAGTAAGAGTAGTAATAAAAGTAGGACTAGTAGTAGTAGCAATATTATTAGTAGAAGCAGTAGTGATAGTAGTAATAGTAGTGGTAAAATAAGTAGTAGTAGCAGCAGTAGTAATAATAGTACAAATAATGGAAGAAGTAGTGGTAGTAGTAGTAGTGCCTTTTGAATGTCAAAGTAAAAGACGAGTTCAGATTTTAAATTAAAATATTAAATTGAAGAGAAAAATGTATTCGACTGCATTTAAAACGTTCAGAAAACAGTACTGATGAGTGGGTTTATGAAATACAATAAATTATTAATATATTATTTATACGCTATTAGTCAAAAAATAAAAGTGAAAAATTGCGTTGGTTTTAGCTTGACTAGAGAGTCAAATAGAATCCGGTTCGAACTAGGACTTGAAACCCCGATTTTTTTTCCTGAAAATATCCACTTATGTGTTCAGCTTCATGACCCTTGGTTGTAATCAATTAAATAACAAGAAAGAGCGCGGATGTGAGCCATCCGAGGCGCCGCGGGGAGCATGCTCTTTAAACAGGAAGATAACTCTCCATGGAACTAAACACGCTTAAACTGTCGAATCATAACATAAATATGAGGAGTAACGATCTGTTTACTCGGGTTGTCCATACATACTAGACTATCTGCTACTTTGATTTCGTATTTGTTGTCTGCTACATCTGTAAATACCATCTGCATTGTTAACATCGGCTTACTCCGTTTCTTTTCTCAAACAAAGCCTCTCCAAACAGCTCTGAACTCCTATTAATGCCTGCTACTTCTTTATAAATGCAACTACACTTAATTGTTGTAAGGTACACTATTGTAAGTGGAATACTCGACTCTTTCCCCTGAAAGTATGACTCATAGGTAAGCTGACAGTTGCGAATTCCTGTTATTGCCTGCTACACTATCGTCCCCATACACAAATGCATTTCATGAGAGGCCTCGGTTTCTAGAACGGAGATTAGGCCAATCACACGTAAGAATTTAATTGTAGAGTTTTACAAATAAAGCAGGGCTTAAGGTGGCGGGGTATGAATCAAGATCCATTCACCTTTATGGCAGTAAATACTATATATATTATACAAAGTAAGGGACCTTAACTTTAAAAGCCAAGAGACACACTTTCTTTAAATGTTAGTATATTTAAGCTTACATGGATGTTTTTCTTTTCACTATTTTACTCTTTTAATCTGGATGATAGGGTGAAGATGCAACCCCCACCCCATCCCCTGGATTCATCACTGAAATGAAGGCAACAGACCCTTGTGGGCAGCCTTTTTTACTTATTTATCAGAGCACATATACACTTTTGGGGGACAGAACTGGCTGCATTTCTGTATGAATTTTCAAAATATTTACTTTACTTCAGCAACTAGTTCTCTGGTACAAAATATATGTTCAGTCGCTGTTAACAATACATGTACAGGATGTATTTGTACTTATACGTCCATTTATAGTAATGGGGCTCTGCTGTTACTGATATAGTTCCTGTTTATATAGCCACTCATCATAACGTGTACTAATTTAGAGACACATGTAAACATTCAGCTAGAGCAGGAGGCAAAATGTCAACGAAAACAGTTTTGGATACTTGTGCAACCAGGCTGTGTATCTGCCTGTACGCAGAATACGCAACTGTGTACGAATTGTCTCCAAAGGAATGAACACATAAAACAAATAATTCTGCGTTAAAATTTTTACGGTAGAAGAGGTAATATGTATTAATTGCAATCAAATAGTACCGCTACTTGAACCATGAAAACGACTTGTAAATTTCTGTAGCTCCTGGTATGGAACAAGTTTGGTACACTTATATTTCAAATTAAGCATTCCCTTTGTTACTTGCCATTTAATTTTAGGGTAGTAACACAGTAATGAACTGGCGCAAAGGTTTAGCGATTTGTTCGTGGATAACATTGATTGAGACTATACGATCGGATATAACAGCTCACAAACTTGCAAACATGGAGTATGATTGTGATAAATTCGAACTGCCTTTTTATAATGAACAGCTTCTTGAGTTTTCTTCAACTACGATGTCGGAGATCACCAAAATTCATCACTCAATCAAGGAGTACAGAGTTCGAATTGGACCCAATCCCAGCTTGACTGCTGAAAGAGTGCCTACCAGAACTTGTACCGATTGTTACAAAAAAAGGTTAACATTTCTATTGATCAAGGCTATGTGCCAGCTGCAATCAAAAGTTTGCGACTAAGACCCCTGATTTAAAGAAAAAAACAGTGCTTAGATCCAAATGTGAACCAATCTGTATATATAAAACACCACTCCACAGAGACAGCATTATTGATGTCTAAAATGACATTGTAAACTCTCTGGACCATAACGAAGCCGCCGTGCTAGTCATGTTTGAATTGTCTGCAGCCTTCGACACCATCGATCATCAAACACTCCTCAACAGGCTAGAAACACAATTTGGAATTGCTGGTAAATCTTTGCAGTGGATGCAGTCGTTCTTGTCGAATCGCTGCCAGTGCCAGACATTGTGCATAAATGGGCAACTATCTAAACCAGTACACATGGCGTATATTGTCCCACAAGGCTAGGTATTGGGTCGCAAAAACAATGCAATGTTTACAAAACCGGTTGGTTCCATTTCCAGAAAACGTCAACTGCAGCACCACTTGTATGCGGATCATTCCCAGCTGTACTTGGCGTTCAAACCGAAGGACGAATCATCACGAACGTCAACCCTTGAACGAATCGAAGCCTGTCTTGATGATATTGTCTGCTGGATGAACAAAAACTTTCTGAAATTAAATGCCGCAAAAACAGAGGTCATTGTTATCCATCAAAAACGAAATCCTGTTACGATTCTCATTTTTTTTCAATTGATGTTGAAGACTCTGTGATAAAGTCTTCTTTGAAAGTGAGAAACCTAGGTGCAATCCTTAATCCAAATCTCAAAATGGAGCAGCACGTCATACAAAATCACTTGTCAACTCTGCAATAACATCAAAATTAGATTATTGCAATGCGATACTCTGTGGGTCAAATCAGACAATAATTTTTTTTTTGTAACAGGTTACAAACTGTGCAGAACACTGCGGTTCGTAATCACCATAACACCAAAACATGCCCACATCACACCAGGTGCTGACCCCTGAAGACAGCTGAGGTCACAAAATGAACTAACATTGCTAGTGGTCCCACGTACACGGACAGTGACATACGGTGACATGTGCTTCATGACTGCTGCACCAAGAGCTATGGAATCCACTCCCACTAGCACTATATGACTATGAAACACTGACATCTTTTAAGAAAGCATTTAAAACCTATCTTTTTCATTAAATCACTACAAATAAGTGCTCAGCCCTAATGCTTTGCTTGGTGAACAATGTTTTAATGTGTGCTCGGTTGTCTTATCATGTATGTTGTGGGTTCTTAAACTTTAAAATGCTCCCTGGTAACTGTAACCATATATGTTTTTATTACAAAACTGTTTTCAGGTTAGTTCTATCATAATTGTAAAGGTTTAAAATCGAGCGTTTAGTCATCTTATGATGTTGTTTCGTATATAATGTACGCTTTATTATGTGATATCATTCGAAAATTGACATAATTTAAACCTATATTTCATGTACATGTATATATTTATCATTCTTTGTACAGCACTTTTGAACAGGCAATTATGCTTGATAAGAGTGCTTTATAACTTTTGGCATTATAATAATAATAATAATAATAATAATAATAATAATAATGGACATTTTGTTGTTGTTGTTGTTATTTTGTTGTTTTATTAAAAAATCGTAGCGGCATAGTAAGGATAATTATTATAATTTCAGGCTAAGCTGGTGAAGACCCCATACATATGTCTGTAGGTCCTGTTTTATGACAATCTACTTGCTTGTCTTTCTGAAGCAAAATAAATCCTAAAACCATCACTTCTTCTGTTTCCTGGCCAACACCCAGGGTCCCCCAAAACGTCCCCATTACGTCAACATATTACGAACCAACGAGAATGTAACATTTGTTTTAATTTGTTTTGGTTTTAATGACCGTTATGGTCATATTGGCGACGCTAATTATTGATGGAAGAAGGTCACAATGTCTATGTAGAACCACAGTCGCGCCAAAGGTTACAGTATGTAAGACTATAATTATTCATAACCATGTAAAAGTGATACTCTGTGAGCTGACCGAGTATGTTTGTTTTGTTTGCTTACTTATTGTTTGCTTGGTTGTATTTGTGTGTTATTTTGGTTGTTTTTTGTTTTAATTGTGAAGAATGATTAAGTTCGGAGATTGCCGAATGGTTATGATTGATTTTGTCAGACCGTTCCAAGGCGGTAACTGTCGGATTTGCTCTTTTCGTTAAATGACTAATCACAAATTTGTTCATACTTTTCGCTTGGCTTGTATGTGAAATACCTTTGTTCTGTGCCTTTTCGGAGTTTGGTATATGTTGCAATACTCATAGGACTTTGTCATACATTCTTATTGACTGGAAGCATCCAGGAAGTAGAAGGACATATTTGCTCCTTTATATTACCGACATTTAAACATTTCTCGCCAAAACTGTCCACACACTGCCGAAGGAATATGAATACTCTAAAAAGATAGTAATAGTCGAGGATTGCAGACTATACCTTTTGAGTATGTACCTGTGCTATTTTGAAATTTCATTCAAGTATTTCAATACAATTTGACATTGTATAAGCCTGCCTTAAATCTCTTAAACAACTCGCGGATTCATTGTAAAACTTGGCGCGCTCACGCTCTAAATAACAACTTCCTCCTCCATGCGTTATATAAGGTTGTCTGCCGATGTGGTGTATTTTCAATAGGATATGGCTGAACGAATGTATAAGTGGTGTATTATTGCGGCTATTTGCCAAGGTATGTGACCATACAATTTATTTTTATGCTAACATTAAGCTTCATGTTTATAAAAACATTGCAACAATATGTATAGCTTTGTAACTATTGTGATGTGTTTAATGTTAACGTTGAGTCTGCAGTTCATGACAATTTTTCAATGTGGACGGTCACGGGTATTTATTTCAATGTGTATGAAGCCATGGATGTATTCATACTGAAATACTATAAACTTGGTGTATACAGAAATGTCCATTTTATGTTTGAGGCATGTCAAAGTAGTTATGTATGCACTTAATGTTACACTGGTTTAAGGATAAGGATATTTTGCGGGCCTCCTTGCACCACAGTCGGGTCATATTGTCGACTGTCCGCTCCAGGGTGGTAACTGTCGGGCTTGCTATTTTCGTTAAATGACTCATCACAGATTTGGAAAAGTAAGGGTAGTAGTAAAAGGTAGTAACAGTAGTAGTAGTAGGAATAGTAGTAGTATAGTAGGAATATTAGTGGCAGTAGTAGTAGTAGTAGTAGTATAGTAGTAGTAGTAGTAGTAGCAGTAGTAGAAGCAGAAGTAGAAGTAGAAGTAGTAGTAGTAGTAGTGGTAGTAGTAGTAGTAGTAGAAGTAGTAGTAGAGTAGCAGTAGTAGTAGTGGTAGAAGAAGTAGTAGTGGTAGTAGTAGTAGTTGTTGTAGCAGTAGTAGTATCAGTAGAAGTAGCAGTAGTAGAAGAAGCAGTAGTAGAAGTAGTAGTAGTAGTAGTAGAAGAAGAAGTAGTAGCAGTAGTAGTAGCAGTAGTGGAAGCTGTTGTAGAAGTAGTATTAGTAGTAGAAGTAGTAGCAGTAGTAGTAGCAGTCGTAGTAGTAGAAGTAGAGTAGTAGTAGTAGTAGTAGAAGTAGTAGTAGTAGAAGTAGTAGTAGTAGCAGTAGTAGAAGTAGTAGAAGTAGCAGTAGTAGTAGTAGTAGTAGAGTAGTAGTAGTAGTAGTAGTAGTAGCAGTAGTAGAATCAGTAGTAGAAGTAGTAGTAGTAGTAGTAGTGGTAGAAGAAGTAGTAGTGGTAGTAGTAGTAGTAGTAGTAGTAGTAGTAGTAGTAGTAGTAGTAGTAGAAGCAGTAGTAGAAGCAGTAGTAGCAGTAGTAGCAGTAGTAGTAGCAGTAGTAGAAGTAGTAGTAGTAGTAGTAGTAGAAGTAGTAGGAGTAGTAGTAGTAGTAGAAGTAGTAGCAGTAGCAGTAGTAGAAGTAGTAGTAGTAGTAGTGGTAGAGGAAGTAGTAGTAGTAGTTATAGTAGTATTAATATTAGTATTAAAAGTAGTAGTGGTAGTAGTAGTAGTAGTAATAGTAGTAGAAGTAGTAGTAGTAGTAGTAGTAGTAGTAGTAGTAGTAATAGTAGTAGAAGAAGTAGTAGTAATGGTAGAGGAAGTAGTGTAGTAGTAGTTAAGTAGTATTAGTATAAGTATTAAAAGTAGTAGTAGTAGTAGTAGTAGTAGTAGTAGTAGTAGTAGTAGTAGTAGTAGTAGTAGTAGTAGAAGCAGCAGTAGAAGCAGTAGTAGCAGTAGTAGCAGTAGTAGTAGAGTAGTAGTAGAAGTAGTAGAGTAGTAGTAGTAGTAGAGTAGTAAGTAGTAGCATTAGTAGAAGTAGTAGTAGTAGTAACAGTAGTAGTAGTATTAAAAGTAGTAGTAGAAGTATCAGTAGTTGTTGTTGTATTAGAAGTAACAGCAGAAGCAGTAGAGGTAGTAATACTAATAAAAGTAGTAGTAGTAGTAGTAGTAGTAGTAGTAGTAGTAGTAGTAGTAGTAGTAGTAGAAGTAGTAGAAGTAGTAGTAGAAGTAGTAGTAGTAGTAATGTTAGAGGAAGTAGTAGTTATAGTAGTATTAGTATTATTATTAAAAGTAAGTAGTAGCAGTAGTAGTAGTAGTAGTAAATAGTAGTAGTAGTAGTAGTAGTAGTAGTAGTAGTAGTAGTAGTAGTAGGTAGTAGTAGTAATAGTAGTAGAAAGAAGAAGAAGTTCCCCTTGACAATATCATCAGACAAACCAAAATTTAGATTACGCCTATGTTGTACCTGCTTAAAATTTAGGAAAGCACCAAACGACACATTGATAAGCATACCAAAGAAACAACTAGAAAACTACACGTGAATGTGTTAAGGATGAAAATATATGCGGGGCTCTTTGCACTCCAATCGACCCATATTGTCAAATAACCGTTCCAAGACGGTAACTGTCGGGTTTCCTCTATGGTAAATGACTCATCACAGATCTTTTTTTATTTTACATTGTGTTTGCATGTGAATACCTTTGTCCTGTGCCATTTAAATTCTAGTATATGTTGCAATGCTCTTATGACTTTGTCATATATTCTTGTTCGCTACCCCAGTCCTATCTTCTATCTTAAAACTTGATGCGTCACCTGGCTATGGGAGAAATAAGGTGGAGTGGAGAGGCCATCGTTGTACGTCACGCTTGTCGACTTAACATACCAAATTTCCTAGTTGTCACACATGTACAGTGTGCATCCTTGCTCGTATAGATTACTAGTGGTCGAAGCACAATGACAGACCTCAAGAAAACTGATATAGGGTCAAACCCGTCTATTTCTTTATCAGTTTTATACTAACAACGTGGTAAAGCTATGGTATTTTGATATTGTAATGAAATATTTAACATATAACAAGCAGTGGTAGTAGCAATTGTAGTAGTAACTGTTGTAGTAGTAGTCGTAGTTGTACTAGTAGTAGTAGTAGTAATCGTAGTTGTACTAGTAGTATTTGTAGTAGTCGTAGTTGTTCTAGTAGTAGTAGTAGTAGTAGAATTAATAGAAGCAGTAGCAGCAGTAAACGAAGTAGTATTAGTAGACAGACTGATTTTTTTATCAAGGGTAAATAAATCCAGTAGCTCTGACACATACAAACAGTTTGAATCTGTTTAAGAACCAGAACGATTTTGAGTTGTAGATTTTTCTTTTATTTTGAGAAAGTCGTTAGCACGATTTAGGTGTTCAGTTAATAAGTTTTCCGTAGTAAGTAGGAAGGCATCCAAATGTCCCTAGGAATGAACATATTTCTTTATATTGTTTTTAACCTTTTACATATCAGAATGATTGAGGATGAGTTCCATGTTTTCTTTATTTGTCATAAATACGAAAACTTAAGACAACAGCATTTGTTGAGTTGGTTTAAAGGCAGTAAAACTCAATATAACTTTTGCAACCTTATGAAGACAAGATCTCAATTGAAATTGAAGAAAATAGCTATTTATATCAATGAAGTGATAGATTAGAAATGCTATTATATGCTATTTTATATTGCTTTGTACACTGACACTAACCTAACAAGTGAAAATAAGCAGTCTTTTTTATGTGTATTGCATGAAAATGAACACAACTCTTGTATATGCTTTAGTAAATGATGTGTATTTTGGACCGGTAGACATAATATACTGAATAAAGAAATCTGTCAGTAGTATTAGTACTATTAGTACTGGTGGTAGTAGTAGTAGAAGTAGTAATAATAGTAGTAGTAGTAGTAGTAGTAGTAGTAGCAGTAGCAGTAGCAGTAAAAGTAGAAGTAGTAATAATATTAGTAGTAACAGTAGTGGTGGTGGTGGTGGTGGTGGTGGTGGTGGTGGTGGTAGTGGTAGTGGAAGTAGTAATATTATTAGTAGAAGCAGTAGTAATATAATTAGTAGAAGCAGTAGTAATATTGTTAGTAGAAGCAGTAGTAATATTATTAGTAGAAGCAGTAGTAATATTATTAGTAGAAGCAGTAGTAATATTATTAGTAGAAGCAGTAGTACTATTATTAGTAGAAGCAGTAGTGATAGTAGTAATAGTAATGGTAAAATAAGTAGTAGTAGCAGCAGTAGTAATAATAGTACAAATAATGGAAGAATTAGTGGTAGTAGTAGTAGTGCCTTTTGAATGTCAAAGTAAAAGACGAGTTCAGATTTTAAATTAAAATATTAAATTGAAGAGAAAAATGTATTCGACTGCATTTAAAACGTTCAGAAAACAGTACTGATGGGTGGTAATATGAAATACAATAAATTATAATATCATTTATACGATGCTAATCAAAAAATAAAAGTGAAAAATTGCGTTGGTTTTAGCTTGACTAGAGAGTCGAATAGAATCCGGTTCGAACTAGGACTTGAAACCCCGATTTTTCTTCTGAAAATATCCACTTATGTGTTCAACTTCATGACCTTTGTTGTAATCAATTAAATAACAAGAAAGAGTGCGGATGTGAGCCATCCGAGGCGCCGCGGGGAGCATGCTCTTTAAACAGGAAGATAACTCTCCATGGAACTAAACACTCTTAAACTGTCGAATCATAACATAAATATGTGAGTAACGATCTGTTTACTCGGGTTGTTCCTACATACTAGACTATCTGCTACTTTGATTTCGAATTTGTTGTCTGCTACATCTGTAAATACAAGCTGCATTGTTATCATCGGCTTACTCGGTTTCTTTTGTTAAACAAAGCCTCTCCAAATAGCTTTGAACTCCTACTAATGCCTGCTACTTCTTTATAAATGCAACTACGCTTAATTGTTGTAAGGTACAATATTGTAAGTGGAATACTCGGCTCTTTCCCTTTGAAAAGGATGGCTCAGAGGTAAGCTGACAGTTGCGATTTCCTGTTATTGCCTGCTACACTATCGTCCCCATACACAAATGCATTTCATGAGAGGCCTCGGTTTCTAGAACGGAGATTAGGCCAATCACACGTAAGAATTTAACTGTAGAGTTTTACAAATAAAGCAGGGCGTAAGGTGGCGGGGTATGAATCAAGATCCATTCACCTTTATGGCAGTAAATACTCTATATATTATACAAAGTAAGGGACCTTAACTTCGACCATAAAAGCCAAGAGACACACTTTTCTTTAAATGCTTAGTTTATTTAAGCTAACATGGATGGTTTTTTTCACTATTTTACTCTTTTACCTGGATGATAGGTGGAAGATGCACCCCCACCCCACCCCTGGATCCATCCCTGAAATGAAGGCAACAGACCCATGTGGGCAGCCTTTTTTACTTATTTTATCAGAGCACATATACACTTTTAGGGGAAAGAACTGGCTGCATTTCTGTATGATTTTTCAAAATATTTACTTTACTTCAGCAACTAGTTCTCTGGTACAAAATATATTTTCAGTCGCTGTTAACAATACATGTACAGGATGTATTGTACTTATACGCCCATTTATAGTAATGGGGCTCTACAGTTACTGATATAGTTCCTGTTTATATAGCCACTCATCATAACGTGTACTAACTTAGAGACACATGTAAACATTCAGCTGGAGCAGGAGGCAAAATGTCAACGAAAACAGTTTTGGATACTTGTGCAACCAGGCGTGTATCTGCCTGTACGCGGAATACGCAACTGCCTACGAATTGTCTCCAAAGGAATGAACACATACAACAAATAATTCTGCATTAAAATTTTACGGTAGAAGAGGTAATATGTATTTATTGCAATCAAATAGTACCGCTAGTTGAACCATGAAATCGACTTTGTAAATTTTCTGTAGCTCCTGGAAGGAACAAGTTTGGTACCCTTATATTTCAAATTAAGCATTCCCTTTGTTACTTGCCATTTTATTTTAGGGTAATAACACAGTAATGAACTGGCGCAAAGGTTTAGCGATTTGTTCGTGGATAACATTGATTGAGACTATACGATCGGATATAACAGCTCACAAACTTGCAAACATGGAGTACGATTGTGATAAATTCGAACTGCCTTTTTATAATGAACAGCTTCTTGAGTTTTCTTCAACTACGATGTCGGAGATCACCAAAATTCATCACTCAATCAAGGAGTACAGAGTGTGAATTGGACCCAATCCCAGCTTGACTGCTGAAAGAGTGCCTACCAGAACTTGTACCGATTGTTACAAAAAAAAAAGTTAACATTTCTATTGAGCAAGGCTATGTGCCAGCTGCATTTAAAAGTTCGCGACTGAGACCCCTGATTTAAAGAATAAACAGTGCAAGATCCAAATGTGAACCAATCTGCATATATAAAACACCATTCCACAGAGACAGCATTATTAATGTCTAAAATGACATTGTAAACTCTCTGGACCATAACGAAGCCGCCGTGCTAGTCATGCTTGAATTGTCTGCAGCCTTCGACACCATCGATCATCAAACACTCCTCAACAGGCTAGAAACACAATTTGGAATTGCTGGTAAACCTTTGCAGTGGATGCAGTCGTTCTTGTCGAATCGCTGCCAGACATTGTGCATAAATGGGCAACTATCTACACCAGTACACATGACATTATTGTCCCACAAGGCTCGGTATTGGGTCCCAAACACAATGCAATGTTTACGAAACCGGTTGGTTCCATTTCCAGGAAACATTAACTGCAGCACCACTTGTATTCGGGCGACTCCCAGCTGTAATTGGCGTTCAAACCGAAGGACGGATCATCACGAACGTCAACCCTTGAACGAATCGAAGCCTGTCTCAATGATATTGTCTGCTGGATGAACAAAACTTTCTGGAATTAAATGCCACAAAGGCCATTGTTATCCATCAAAAACGAAATCATGTCACGATTCACAGTTTTTTTCAATTAATGTTAGAGACTGTGATAAAAGTCTTCTTTGAAAGTGAGAAACCTAGGTGCAATCTTTGATCCAAATCTCGAAATGGAGCAACACGTCAATACATTGGCCCGAGCGTGTTATCGACATATGAAACCACGTCGGTCAAATAAGACAGTATCTCACAGAGGATACGACAAAATCACTCGTCAACTCTGCAATAACATCAAGATTAGATTATTGCAATGCGATACTCTGTGGGTCAAATCAGACAATTGTAAACAGGTTAAAAACTGTGCAGAACACTGCGGTGCGTAATCACCATAACACTAAAACATGCCCACATCACACCGGTGCTGACCCCCGAAGACAGCTGAGGTCACAAAATGAACTAACATTGCTAGTGGTCCCACGTACACGGACAGTGACATACGGTGACATGTGCTTCATGACTGCTGCACCAGAGCTATGGAATCCACTCCCACTAGCACTATTTGACTGTGAAACACTGACATCTTTTAAGAAAGCATTTAAAACCTATCTTTTTATTACAAACATTACAAATAAGTGCTCAGCCCTAATGCTTTTGCTTGGTGAACATGGTTTTAATGTGTGCTCGGTTGTCTTATCATGTATGTTGTGGGTTCTTAAACTTTAAAATGCTCCCTGGTAACTGTAACCATATATGTTTTATTACAAAACTGTTTTCAGGTTAGTTCTATCATAATTGTAAAGGTTTAAAATCGAGCGTTTAGTCATCTTATGATGTTGTTTCGTATATAATGTACGCTTTTATTATGTGATATCATTCGAAAATTGACATAATTTAAACCTATATTTCATGTACATGTTTATATTTATCATTCTTTGTACAGCACTTTTGAACAGGCAATTATGCTTGATAAGAGTGCTTTATAACTTTGGCATTATAATAATAATAATAATAATAATAAAATAATAATAATAATAATAATAATAATAATAATAATAATAATAATAATAATAATAATGGACATTTTGTTGTTGTTGTTGTTATTTTGTTGTTTTATTAAAAAAATCGTAGCGGCATAGCAGGATAATTATTATAATTTCAGGCTAAGCTGGTGAAGACCCCATACATATGTCTGTAGGTCCTGTTTTATGACAATCTACTTGCTTGTCTTTCTCCATCAAATCTCATACAATTGTATGCACGTTAAAATTCATTTAACACAACATTACATTTATTAAAACTAAAATCGGCTGGTAATAAGTGCATATTGACACCGACATATTATGTATATGTATATGATATGACACCTGGGGCTGTGGGTGATTGGCGAGTGTTTCGGTGCTTACCTGCAATTTCAGTTTAGTTCAGATCTATATCACATTATAAATTGGAGGAATGTTTATTCATATAACAAATTGATTGTGTTTCATGTGTTGATATATTTTTATACTCGATGGGGATGTCCAATTAACGTGTAAATAGATATAGAAAACGACATAAATCGTTTTCTTTGCTTTCGACCGAGTCATCACAAGGATACATTGTTGCTGTTGTTGCTGTTTTTTTTTAATTTACATGGCAACTTATAGCATTATTCCTGCAGTTCTGGTCAATTTGTGGAAATCAAAGAAATAAATTATTAAATTCTTAAATTAGCTATCTTTGATGCGTATACATAGACAGGGTTCAGCCGATGCTTACTGTGATTTTGTTCAACATTGTAACTCCTGCACAACTCTTGGGAGTTAAGAAAAGGCTTTAAACGAAAGTTGGTATCCGACAATTGACTGTATCAAATACATGTAACAATACTTTTTAATGATTGTGTCACATGGTCATATAAGCTGCATAAACTCCTACTTCAGCCTGAGTGAAGACGATTCTGAACACTAGCTATATTGTAAGACAGTCTCGAGACAAATTACTCTCAATGTTTATTCTTTCAAAACTGTAAATAGGCATGATGGTGATTTCCGCTTAAATAGATATCAACGTCAGAGCGGACTAACCAGATGACGACATAATGGGATTAAAAGTAAGTGATCACATAGCTTTTTAAGTTTAAAAAACAACCTCGTCATCGAGGATAGGAAATATCTGTTTTCAATAACGAGTGTGTATAAATGCTTCACAGTTCACACAGATCTAGGGCAGATATGAACAAACTTTCGGATACCACCTTTAAAGGCAACAGCAATATTTACACTTATTTCGGGAAAAAAAACTTTCCGACATCACCTTTCGGTAAAAACTGTCTCTAAAGTTTTAATTATTGCTGGGATACGTTAGATACACATATGTTACAATAATTACAGAATGTTTGTGTCATTGTTAGTATTGGGACGTCTATAGTAAGAATAAGTTTTATATATGTGTGTATTATTATATGTTTTAGCGTCTGTATTGCATATATGTTACCAACTTTCTTTTCTTTCACATCCCTTTAACTATTTACAAACTATCATTTGAAACTTTGGTACTTTTCCTTTAACCTATCTTACAAGCTATTCCTTTAAATTACATTACAAGCTACCCCATTAAAATACAAATACGTCACTAACCATAAGGCACTCCGAAGCGGTCTGACCGGGGCACGGGGCAGACCTAAGTTGACAGTGGCCGTGGTGTGAGCCATCCCTGTATCTGAAGCAAAATAAATCCTAAAACCATCGCCTCGTCTGTTTCCTGGCCAACACCCAGGGTCCCCCAAAACGTCCCCATCAAGTCAACATATTTACGAACCAACGAGAATGTAGCATTTGTTTTAATTTGTTTTGCTTTTTAATGACCGTTATGGTCATATTGGCAACGCTAATTATTGATGGAAGAAGGTCACAATGTCTAGGTAGAACCACAGTCGCGCCGAAGGTTACAGTATGTAAGACTATAATTATTCATAACCATGTAAAAGTGATACTCTGTGAGCTGACCGAGTATGTTTGTTTTGTTTGCTTACTTATTGTTTGCTTGGTTGTATTTGTGTGTTATTTTTGGTTGTTTTTTGTTTTAATTGTGAAGAATGATTAAGTTCGGAGATTGCCGAATGGTTATGATTAATTTTGTCAGACCGTTCCAAGGCAGTAACTGTCGGATTTGCTCTGTTCGTTAATTGACTCATCACAAATTTGTTCATACTTTTCGCTTGGCTTGTATGTGAAATACCTTTGTTCTGTGCCTTTTCGGAGTTTGGTTTATGTTGCAATGCTCATAGGACATTGTCATATATTCTTATTGATGGAAGCACCCAGTAAGTAGAAGACATATTTTGCTCCTTTATATTACCGACATTTAAAAATTTCTCGCCAAAACTGTTCACTCACTGCCGAAGGAATATGAATACCCTAAAAAGATAGTAATAGTCAAGGATTGCAGACTATACCTTTTGAGTATGTACCTGTGCTATTTGAGAAATTTCATTCAAGTATTTCAATACAATTTGACATTGTATAAGCCTGCTTTGGTAATGTCGAATAAACCAAATCTTCGTAAGTTTTAGAGTTCTTTATTATAGGGTATAGTTTGTAACCTGAAATTAACAAATATAATCAATAACTTCTAGCATATATAAATATAAAGATGCGACAATTCATTACAATACAACAATTCATGATATGGCAAAAGTTATGAGAATTATTCAATACAAATTACAATAGATCACTACAATAAATAAATATATATTTACATACCAGCCAACTTATTACTAAATCTTGTAAAAGATTTGATGTGGATATGTAAAAGTGTTCCTTCGAGTTTGAAGTTCTGTCAGGGAATGAATTGGTAGAGGAAAGAGATAAGAAAAGCGGGAAAATTATTGTTAGTAAAAACTGCTCACACACTAGTAAAACAGGTTTAGAATCAGCTCACTCACTGGACATGACACTTTAAAGGTACTTATACACAAGACGCCACAGGGTAGAACGATGTACAGG
This sequence comes from Sinonovacula constricta, assembly GCA_007844125.1. Classification (NCBI taxonomy): domain Eukaryota; kingdom Metazoa; phylum Mollusca; class Bivalvia; order Cardiida; family Solecurtidae; genus Sinonovacula; species Sinonovacula constricta. Next base: position 26,805,926 of record CM017567.1, read on the forward strand.
GACAACATGAAATGTACGGACAGATACAACACAAAAACACAAACACACCCTGGTTACATTAAATCTCTTAAATGATTCGCGGATTCATTGTAACACATGGCGCTCTCACGCTCTTAATAACAACTTCCTCCTCCATGCGTTATATAAGGTTGTCTACCGAGGAGAGTAAAGACATTGGTGGTGTATTTTCAAAAGAATAAGGCTGAACGAATGTATAAGTGGTGTATTATTGCGATTGTTTGCCAAGGTATGTGGCCATACAAATTATTTTTATGCTAACATTAAGCTTAATGTTTATAGAAAGATTGCAACAATATGTATAGCTTTGTAACTATAGTGATGTGTTAACGTTGAGTCTGGTATTCATGACAATTTTTCAATGTGGACGGTCACGGGTATTTATTTCAATGTGTATGTAGCCATGGGTGTATTCTTGCTGAAATACTATAATTTGGTGTATACAGAAATGTCCACTTTATGTTTGAGGCATGTTTAAGGATGAGGATATTTGCGGGCCTCCTTGCACCACAGTCGGTCAATATTGTCGACTGACCGCTCCAGGGTGGTAACTGTCGGGCTTGCTATTTTCGTTAAATGACTCATCACAGATTGGCAAAAGTAAGGGTACATGTAGTAGTAACAGTAGTAGTAACAGTAAAAGTAGTTGTAGTAACAGCAGTAATAGTATTAGGGATAGTAGTAGTAGTAGTAGAAGTAGTAGTTGTAGAAGTAGTAGTAGTAGTAGTAGTGGTAGTAGTGGTTGTAGTAGTAGTAGTGACAGTAGTAGAAGAGAAAGTAGTAGTAGTAGTTATAGTAGTAGTAGCAGTAGTAGTAGTAGTAGTAGTAGTAGTAGTAGTAGTGGTAGTAGTTGTAGTAGTAGTAGTAGTAGTAGAAGTAGTAGTAGTAGTAGTAGAAGAGGAAGTAGTAGTAGTAGTTATAGTAGTAGTAGTAGTAAAATTAGTAGTAGCAGTAGTAGTAGTAGTAGTAGTAGTAGTAGTAGTAGTAGTAGAAGTGGTAGTAGTAGTAGTAGTAGTAGTAGTAGTAGTAGAAGTAGTAGTAGTAGTAGTAGTAGTAGTAGTAGTAGTAGTAGTAGTAGTAGTAGAAGTAGTAGTTCCCATTGTCAATATCATCAGACAAACCTAAATTTAGATAACACCTATGTTATGCCTGTTTAAAATTTAGAAAAGCACAAAACGACACATCCATGTGCATAGAAAAGAACAACGGAAAAACGACAAGTGAATGTGTAATTTAAGGATGAAGATATATGCGGGGCTCTTTGCACCCCTTTCGAACCATATTGTCGTCTGACAGGTCCAAGGATGTAACTGTCGGGTTTCCTCTTTATTAATTGATTCATCACAGTTTTTATTATTTTCAGGGGCGGATCCAGAGGGGGGCCGAAGGGGCCGCGCCTCCCCCCCCCCCCCTATTTTTCGACGACCAAAACAAAAAAAAAAAGTATTTAACCCTTTAAAGTGAGCAAATAGATAAGGAAATTATGCCCCACAGATGCTTGGAAATCGCATCTCAGCGCATCTAGAATTCAAAATTTTCTGGGGGAGCCCCCTCCAGACCCCCCGCCGCGGATTTCGCGCCTGCGGCCGAATGTTACTCCCTCGCCCCCCCCCCCCCCCCCTATTCTGAAATCCTGGATCCGCCGCTGATTTTACATTGTGTTTGCATGTGAATACCTTTGTCCTGTGTCTTTTCAAATTCTAGTATATGTTGCAATGCTCTTATAACTTTGTCATATATTCTTGTTCGCTACCCCAGTCCTATCTTCTATCTTAAAACTTGATGCGTCACCTGTCTATGGGAGAAATAAGGAGGAGTGGAGAGGCCATCGTTGTACGTTACGCTTGTCGACTTAACATACCAAATTTCCTAGTTGTCACGCATGTACAGTGTGCATCCTTGCTCGTATAGATCACTAGTGGTCGAAGCACAATGACGGACCTCAAGAAAACTGATATAGGGCCAAACCCGTCTATTTCTTTATCGTTTTATACTAACAACGTGGTAAAGCTATGGTATTTTGATATTGTAATGAAGTATTTAACATATAATAAGTAGTGGTAGTAGCAATTGTAGTAGTAACTGTTGTAGTAGTAGTCGTAGTTGTACTAGTAGTAGTAGTAGTAATCGTAGTTGTACTAGTAGTAGTTGTAGTAGTCGTAGTTGTTCTAGTAGTAGTAGTAGAATTAATCGAAGCAGTACCAGCAGTAAACGAAGTAGTATTAGTAGACAGACTGATTTTTTATCAAGTGTAAATAAATCCAGTAGCTCTGACACATACAAACAGATTAAATCTGTTTAAGAACCAGAACGATTTTGAGTTTTCCGTAGTAAGTAGGAAGGCATCCAAATGTCCCTAGGAAGGAACATATTTCTTTATATTGTTTTTAACCTTTTACATATCAGAATGATTGAGGATGAGTTCCATGTTTTCTTTATTTGTCATAAATACGAAAACTTAAGACAACAGCATTTGTTGAGTTGGTTTAAAGGCAGTAAAACTCAAAATAACTTTTGCAAACCTTATGAAGACAAGATCTCAATTGAAATTGAAGAAAATAGCTATTTATATCAATGAAGTGATTTAACTTTATGAGCAATAACTAGTAGGTTTGCTACTATATGCTATTTTATATTGCTTTGTTCACTGACACTAACCTAACAAGTGAAAAAAGCAGTCTTTTTTATGTTTATTGCATGAAAATGAACACAACTCTTGTATATGCTTTAGTAAATGATGTGTATTTTGGGGCGGTGGCCATAATATACTGAATAAAAAAATCTGTCAGTAGTATTAGTACTACTAGTATTGGTGGTAGTAGTAATAGAAGTAGTAGTAATAGTAGTAGTAGTAGTAGTAGTAGTAGTAGTAGTAGTAGCAGTAAAAGTAGAAGTAGTAATAATATTAGTAGTAACAGTAGCAGTAGTAGTAGTAGTAGTAGTAGTAGTAGTAGTAGTAGTAGTAGCAGTAGTTTTAGTAGTAGTAGTAATAGTAGTAATAGTAGTGGTAGTAGTAGTAATAGTAGTAGTAGTAGTAGTAGTAATAGTAGTAATAAAAGTAGGACTAGTAGTAGTAGTAATATTATTAGTAGAAGCAGTAGTAATAATAGTAATAGTAGTGATAAAATAAGTAGTAGTAGCAGCAGCAGTAATAATAGTAAAAATAGTGGAAGAAGTAGTGGTAGTAGTAGTGCCTTTTGAATGTCAAAGTAAAAGACGAGATTTTAAATTAAAAAATAAATTGAAGAGAAAAATGTATTCGATTGCATTTAAAACGTTCAGAAAACAGTACTGATGAGTGGGTTTATGAAATACAATAAATTATTATATTATTTATACGCTGTTAGTCAAAAAGTAAAAGTGAAACAATTGCGTTGGTTTTAGCTTGACTAGAGAGTCAATTAGAATCCAGTTCGAACTAGGACTTGAAACCCCGATTTTTTTTCTGAAAATATCCACTTATGTGTTCAGCTTTATGACCTTGGTTGTAATCAATTGAATAACATACATAGACAGGGTTCAGCCGATTCTTACTGTGATTTTGTTCTACATTGGAACTCCTGCACAACTCTTGGGAGTTAAGAAAAGGCTTTAAACGAAAGTTGGTATCCGACAATTTGACTGTATCAAATACATGTAACAATACTTTTTAATGATTGTGTCACATGGTCATATAAGCTGCATAAACTCCTACTTCAGCCTGAGTGAACACGATTCTGAACACTAGCTATATTGTAAGACAGTCTCGAGACAAATTACTCTCAATGTTTATTCTTTCAAAACTGTAAATAGGCATGATGGTGATTTCCGCTTAAATAGATATCAACGTCAGAGCGGACTAACCAGATGACGACATAATGGGATTAAAAGTAAGTGATCACATAGCTTTTTATGTTTAAAAAAAACCCTCGTCATCGAGGATAGGAAATATCTGTTTTCAATAACGATTGTGTATAAATGCTTCACTGTTCACACAGATCTAGGGCAGATATGAACAAACTTTCGGATACCACCTTTAAAGGCAACAGCAATATTTACACTTATTTCGGGAAAAAAACTTTCCGACATCACCTTTCGGTAAAAACTGTCTCTAAAGTTTTAATTATTGCTGGGATACGTTAGATACACATATGTTACAATAATTACAGAATGTTTGTGTCATTGTTAGTATTGGGACGTCTATAGTAAGAATAGGTTTTATATATGTGTGTATTATTATGTGTTTTAGCGTCTGTATTGCATATATGTTACCAACTTTCTTTTCTTTCACATCCCTTTAACTATTTACAAACTATCATTTGAAACTTTGGTACTTTTCCTTTAACCTACCTTACAAGCTACTCCTTTAAATTACCTTACAAGCTACCCCATTAAAATACAAATACGTCACTAATCATAAGGCACTCCGAAGCGGTCTGACCGGGGCACGGGGCAGACCTAAGTTGACAGTGGCCGTGGTGTGAGCCATCCCTGTATCTGAAGCAAAGTAAATCCTAAAACCATCGCCTCGTCTGTTTCCTGGCCAACACCCAGGGTCCCCCAAAACGTCCTCATCACGTCAACATATTTACGAACCAACGAGAATGTAACATTTGTTTGGATTTGTTTTGCTTTTAATGACCGTTATGGTCATATTGGCGACGCTAATTATTGATGGAAGGTCACAATGTCTAGGTAGAACCACAGTCGCGCCGAAGGTTACAGTATGTAAGACTATAATTATTCATAACCATGTAAAAGTGATACTCTGTGAGTCGACCAGGTATGTCTGTTTTGATTGCTTTCTTATTGTTTGGTTGTATTTGTGTGTTATTTTTTTTTTGTTGTTTTTTTTAATTGTGAAGAATGATTTATTTCGGAGATTGCCGAATGGTTATACCTGACTTTGTCAGACCCGTTGCGTCAACACACGGTCAAAATGACCTGTGTGAATGCAGTCGGTGTATTGTGGGTAAAGTAGTTCTTCAACATGGCTGTAATGAATACGGAAGTGATTGCTAAAATGAACAAAACAAGTACGAAGAGGTATACAACAGATTATTTTAGCATTTTTTACACATTCTAATAGTTAAAATATGTTTCATGCAAACATTTTGAACTAAATTTTGTAAACGGTCCAGACTTTAACGTAGTGACGTCACACGCTATGTATAGAATGGACATATTACTGTTTAACGAAATCGAAAGTAGCAAAACTTGCTCATCGTATTTTTTTCCATTAATCTTTAAATATCAAGACTTTAAAAGTTTCTGGACATAGAATAAGGCCTTAGAATAGGGTTATATAGTCATTTATCTTAATTCAATGAATATTATAATCGAACGTATTTCCTACGCGGAACTATTTTTTATGTAGGCACAAATCTCAAATTTTGGGTGAGTTACGAGTCGTAGTATAGAGATGACTTTAACGTAGTGACGTCACACGCTATGTATAGAATGTGTCAGACCTTGATGGAAACACCCAGAAATTAGAAAACATATTTTGCTCCATTATATTACCGACATTTAAAAATTCCTCGCAAAAACTTTTCCACACACTGCCGAAGGAATATGAATACCCTAAAAAGATAGTAATAATAGAGGATTGCAGACTATACCTTTTGAGTATGTACCTGTGCTATTTTGAAATTTCATTCAAGTATTTCAATACAATTTGACATTGCATAAGTCTGCCTTAAATCTCTTAAATGACTCGGGGATCCAGTGTAACACTTGGCGCGCTCACGCTCTAAATAACAACTTCCTGTTAGATGCGTTTTATAAGGTTGTCTGCCGATGAGAGTAAAGACATTGGTGGTGTATTTTCCATAGGATATGGCTGAACAAATGTATAAGTGGTGTATTATTGCGACTGTTTGCCAAGGTATGTGACCATACAAAATATTCTTATGCTAACATTAAGCTTCATTTTTATAGAAAAATTGCAACAATATGTATAGCTTTGTAACTATAGTGATGTGTTTAATGTTAACGTTGAGTCTGGTGTTCATGACAATTTTTCAATGTGGACGGTCACGGGTATTTATTTCAATGTGTATGTAGCCATGGGTGTATTCATGCTGAAATACTATAATTTGGTGTATACAGAAATGTCCATTTTATGTTTGAGGCATGTAAAAATAGTTATGTATGCATTTAATGTTACACTGATTTAAGGATAAGGATATTTGCGGGCCTCCTTGCATCACAGTCAGTCAATATTGTCGACTAACCGCTCCAGGGTGGTAACTGTCGGGCTTGCTATTTTCGTTAAATGACTCATCACAGATTGGCAAAAGTAAGGGTACATGTAGTAGTAACAGTAGTAGTAACAGTAAAGTAGTTGTAGTAACAGCAGTAATAGTAGTAGGGATAGTAGTAGTAGGAGTAGAAGTATTAGTTGTAGAAGTAGTAGTAGTAGTAGTAGTGGTTGTAGTAGTACATGTAGTAGTGACAGTAGTAGAAGAGGAAGTAGTAGTAGTAGTTATAGTAGTAGTAGTAGAAGTAGTAGTAGTAGTAGTAGTAGTAGTAGTAGTAGTAGTAGTAGTAGTAGTAGTAGTAGAAGTAGTAGTTCCCCTTGTCAATATCATCAGACAAACCAAAATTTAGATAACACCTATGTTATGCCTGTTTACAATTTAGAAAAGCACAAAACGACACATCCATGTGCATAGAAAAGAACAACGGAAAAACGACAAGTGAATGTGTAATTTTAGGATGAAGATATATGCGGGGCTCTTTGCACCCCTTTCGAACCATATTGTCGTCTGACCGGTCCAAGGCGGTAACTGTCGGGTTTCCTCGTTGGTAAATGATTCATCACAGTTTTTATTATTTTACATTGTGTTTGCATGTGAATACCTTTGTCCTGTGTCTTTTCAAATTCTAGTATATGTTGCAATGCTCTTATAACTTTGTCATATATTCTTGTTCGCTACCCCAGTCCTATCTTCTATCTTAAAACTTGATGCGTCACCTGGCTATGGGAGAAATAAGGAGGAGTGGAGAGGCTATCGTTGTACGTTACGCTTGTCGACTTAACATGCCAAATTTCCTAGTTGTCACACATGTACAGTGTGCATCCTTGCTCGTATAGATTACTAGTGGTCGAAGCACAATGATGGACCTCAAGAAAACTGATATAGGGACAAACTCGTCTATTTCTTTATCGTTTTATACTAATAACGTGGTAAAGCTATGGTATTTTGATATTGTAATGAAGTATTTAACATATAATAAGTAGTGGTAGTAGCAATTGTAGTAGTAACTGTTGTAGTAGTAGTCGTAGTTGTACTAGTAGTAGTAGTAGTAATCGTAGTTGTACTAGTAGTAGTTGTAGTAGTCGTAGTTGTTCTAGTAGTAGTAGTAGAATTAATAGAAGCAGTAGCAGCAGTAAACGAAGTAGTATTAGTAGACAGACTGATTGTTTATCAAGTGTAAATAAATCCAGTAGCTCTGACACATACAAACAGTTTAAATCTGTTTAAGAACCAGAACGATTTTGAGTTGTAGATTTTTCTTTTATTTTGAGAAAGTCGTTAGCACGATTTAGGTGTTCAGTTAATAAGTTTTCCGTAGTAAGAAGGAAGGCATCCAAATGTCCCTAGGAATGAACATATTTCTTTATATTGTTTCTAACCTTTTACATATCAGCTATTTATATCAATGAAGTGATTAAACTTTAAGAGCAATAACTAGTAGGTTTGCTATTATATGCTATTTTATATTGCTTTGTACACTGACACTAACCTAACAAGTGAAAATAAGCAGTCTTTTTTATGTTTATTGCATGAAAATGAACACAACTCTTGTATGTGCTTTAGTAAATGATGTGTATTTTGGACCGGTGGACATAATATACTGAATAAAGAAATCTGTCAGTAGTATTAGTACTACTAGTATTGGTGGTAGTAGTAGTAGAAGTAGTAGTAATAGTAGTAGTAGCAGTAGCAGTAAAAGTAGAAGTAGTAATAATATTAGTAGTAACAGTAGTAGTAGTAGTAGTAGTAGTAGTAGTAGTAGTAGGAGTAGTAGTAGTAGTATTAGTAGCAGCAGCAGAAACAGTAGTTTTAGTAATAGTAGTAATAGTAGTGGTAGTAGTAGTAATAGTAGTAGTAGTAGTAGTAATAGTAGTAATAAAAGTAGGACTAGTAGTAGTAGTAATATTATTAGTAGAAGCAGTAGTAATAGTAGTAATAGTAGTGGTAAAATAAGTAGTAGTAGCAGCAGCAGTAATAATAGTAAAAATAGTGGAAGTAGTGGTAGTAGTAGTAGTGTCTTTTGAATGTCAAAGTAAAAGACGAGTTCAGATTTTAAATTAAAATATTAAATTGAAGAGAAAAATGTATTCGATTGCATTTAAAACGTTCAGAAAACAGTACTGATGAGTGGGTTTATGAAATACAATAAATTATTATATTATTTATACGCTGCTAATCAAAAAATAAAAGTGAAAAAATGCGTTGGTTTTAGCTTGACTAGAGAGTCAAATAGAATCCGGTTCGAACTAGGACTTGAAACCCCGATTTTTTTCTGAAAATATCCACTTATGTGTACAGGTTCATGACCTTGGTTGTAATCAATTAAATAACAAGAAAGAGCGCGGATGTGAGCCATCCGAGGCGCCGCGGGGAGCATGCTCTTTAAACAGGAAGATAACTCTCCATGGAACTAAACACTCTTAAACTGTCGAATCATAACATAAATATGAGAGTAACGATCTGTTTACTCGGGTTGTCCATACATACTAGACTATCTGCTACTTTGATTTCGTATTTGTTGTCTGCTACATCTGTAAATACAAGCTGCATTGTTAACATCGGCTTACTCGGTTCCTTTTGTTAAACAGAGCCTCTCCAAACAGCTTTGAACTCCTATTAATGCCTGCTACTTCTTTATAAATGCAACTACACTTAATTGTTGTAAGGTATACTATTGTAAGTGGAATACTCGGCTCTTTCCCCTGAAAAGTATGACTCAGAGGTAAGCTGACAGTTGCGATTTCCTGTTATTGCCTGCTACACTATCGTACCCATACACAAATGCATTCATGAGAGGCCTCGGTTTCTAGAACGGAGATTAGGCCAATCACACGTAAGAATCTAACTGTAGAGTTTTACAAAATGAAGCAGGGCCGAAGGGGACGGGGTATGAATGAAGATCCATTCGACTTTATCGCAGTAAAAGCTGTATATATTATACACAGTAAGGTACCTTAACTTCGACCATAGCAGCCAAGAGACACAATTTTCTTTAAATGCTTAGTATATTTAGGCTTACATGGATGTTTTCTTCACTATTCTACTCTTTTACCTGGATGATAGGTGGAAGATGCACCCCCACCCCACCCCTGGATCCATCCTTGAAATGAAGGCAACAGACCCTTGTGGGCAGCCTTTTTTACTTATTTTATCAGGGCACACATACACATTTGGGCGACAGAACTTGCTGCATTTCTGTATCCAAAGTATTTACTTTACTTCAGCTAGTTGTCTGGTACAAAATATATTTTCAGTCGTCCAATTATAGTAATGGGGCTCTATATTTACTGATATAGTTAAATCCTGTTTATATAGCTACTCATCATAACGTGTACTAACATTTGAGACACATGTAAACATTCCGCAGGAGCACGAGGCAAAATGTCAACGAAAACAGTTTTGGATACATGTGCAACTAGGCGTGTATCTGCCTGTACGCAGAATACGCAACTGTGTACGCATTGTCTCCAAACGAATAAACACTAAAACAAATAATTCTGCATTAAAATTTTACGGTAGAAGAGGTAATATGTATTAATTGCAATCAACTAGTACCGCGAGTTGAACCATGTAATCGATTTTGTAAATTTTCTGTAGCTCCTGGTATGGAACAAGTTTTGTACCCTTATATTTCAAATCAAGCATTCCCAGGTATCCCGTCGTACAGCTGATCACACTTATTTTACTTTTATATCTTGATATTGAAACCTCCCCAGAAGCCATTTATAGACGAACACAGGTCTCCTTGTGTTGAAATATTGAGTGTACTGTGTGTTCTCAGTACTTCGACGACGCACTCATTATCTACTTTGAATCTAAAGAAAACTCATGAATCAAAATCACTGTTCTATTTAAATTAAACCGTGCATACTTATATTAAGCTTTATTGATCATTAATCTGTGTTGATCGGAGATACCTTTCAAAAATCGTGCTTGTTACGCGCACGAAAAATGTAGCTAACAGTGAAAATATATACCGGTTATACGGTATATCACGTCTTTTTTCCAAGTTAAGATGCTTTTACGATTGTCGTAGTTAAACTGTTAATGCTGGAGTAGCTGGAGTACAATATGATTTAAAATGATTTCTCTTGGTACAGATAAAAACAGGTGATAAATAAATATAAACGAAATGATTAGAGTTTGAACATAAATCTCGGTTAAACGTGACTTCTAGTAACTATAACTCAAATGTTAATAAGATCGTTATCGAGACGAATTAAAAGTTGAATAATACATTTATCCGTTTCACGGTATTAATTTTAATCTTTAACGGGCGGTGATGTTGTTGGTTGTGTGTTTTGTTTGTGGGTTTTTGCACAGGCGTTGCGATGTTGGCTGCACAGACAAGACAAAGCTCCTGGACAAATGAAAGTAATCCAATTTTCATTTACATATTTATTCTTTCACCAACAGCTCGCAATATGGCCCATTATATGGCAGAATAGAAAAGGGACATTATCGAGAAACCATTTTCCGACCGTTTGAGAGGTCGTCCGTCCGTGGATTTCTGGTTTCTAATCAATATCCTGGAGAAATGGCCGATGGATTTAATTCTTATTTGGTTTTAATTTTGTATGACTATGGGTCATGTTCGACCTTTGTTTCTTGCCATTTAATTTTAGGATAATAACACAGTAATGAACTGGCGCAAAGGTTTAGCGATTTGTTCGTGGATAACATTGATTGAGATTATACGATCGGATATTACAGCTCACAAACTTGCAAACATGGAGTTTGACTGTGTTAAATTCGAACTTCCTTTTTATGATGAAAAACTTCTTGAGTTTTCTTCAACTACGATGTCTGAGATCACCAAAATTCATCACTCAATTAAGGAGTACAGAGTGTGAATTAGACCCAATCCCAGCTTGTGCCTACCGATTGTTACAAAAAATAGTTAACATTTCTATTGAGCAAGGCTATGTGCCAGCTGCACTCAAAAGTTTGCGACTGAGACCCTGATTTAAAGAAAAAACAGTGATAGATCCAAATGTGAACCAATCTGCATATATAAAACACCATTCCACAGAGACAGCATTATTGATGTCTAAAATGACATTGTAAACTCTCTGGACCATAACGAAGCCGCCGTGCTAGTCATGCTTGACTTGTCTGCAGCCTTCGACACCATCGATCATCAAACACTCCTCAACAGGCTAGAAACACAATTTGGAATTGCTGGTAAACCTTTGCAGAGGATGCAGTCGTTCTTGTCGAATCGCTGCCAGACAATGTGCATAAATGGGCAACTATCTATACCAGTACACATGACATAAATTGTCCCACAAGGCTAGGTATTGGATCGCAAAAACAATGCAATGTTTACGAAACCGGTTGGTTCCATTTCCAGACAACGTCAACTGCAGCACCACTTGTATGCGGACCATTCCCAGCTGTACTTGGCGTTCAAACCGAAGGACGAATCATCACGAACGTCAACTCTTGAACGAATCGAAGCCTGTCTTGATGATATTGTCTGCTGGATGAACAAAAACTTTCTGAAATTAAATGCCGCAGAAACAGAGGCCATTGTTATCCATCAAAAACGAAATCCTGTTACGATTCACAATTTTTTTTCAGTTAATGTTGAAGACTCTGTGATAAAGTCTTCTTTGAAAGTGCGAAACCTAGGTGCAATCTTTGATCCAAATCTCGAAATGGAGCAGCACGTCAATACATTGGCCCGAGCGTGTTATCTACCTCTGAAACCAAGTCGGTCAAATAAGACAGTATCTCACAGAGGATACGACAAAAATCACTCGTCAACTCTGCAATAACATCAAGATTAGATTATTGCAATGCGATACTCTGTGGGTCAAATCAGACAATTGTAAACAGGTTACACACTGTGCAGAACACTGCGGTGCATAATCACCAAAATACCAAAACATGCCCACATTACACCGGTGCTAAAGCAGCTCCATTGGCTTCCAATAAATCGTCGTACTGAATATAAGGTCATCATGCGCGTTTATAAGGCACTAAGTTGAGCGGCCCCATACGGACAGTGACATACGGTGACATGTGCTTCATGACTCCTGCTCCAGAGCTATGGAATCCACTCCCAGTAGCACTATTTTAAGAAAGCATTTAAAACCTATCTTTTTATTACAACATATTACAAATAAGTGCTCAGCCCTAATGCATTTGCTTGGTGACCATGGTTTTAATGTGTGTTTGGTTGTCTTATCATGTATGTTGTGGGTTCTTAAACTTTGAAATGCTCCCTGGTAACTGTAACCATAGATGTTTTATTGCAAAACTGTTTCAGGTTAGTTCTATCATAATTGTAAGGGTTTTAAATCGTGCTTTTAGTCATCTTATGATGTTGTTTCGTACATAATGTATGCTTTTATTATGTGATATAATTCTAAAATTGGCATAATTTAAACATATATTTCATGTACATGTATATATTTATCATTCTTTGTACAGCACTTTTAAACAGGCAATTATGCTTGATAAGAGTTCTTTATAACTTTGGCAAAATACTACTACTACTACTACTAATAATAATAATAATAATAATAATAATAATAATAATAATTATAATAATAATGGACATTTTGTTGTTGTTGTTGTTATTTTGTTGTTTTAATTTTTAAAAAAAATCGTAGCGGCATAGTAGGATAATTATCATAATTTCAGCTGGTGAAGACCCCATACATATGTCTGGGTAGAACCACCGGCGCATATGGAATGCCTTCCCAAATTAGGTCTTTCTTTTCCGAACGGGAATACATTTCGCGCTGTGGGGGCTAAGCAGTCCAAGGAAATACAATTCCGCTGATTGGAGTGTTCCTGATCGATTTACGTCCGACTTCACAGTTAATTCCTCCGGCACAAAATTGATTGACATGTATATTAATACGGGGTTAAAGATTGTCAATGGTCGTTGTGGGGATGACGCGGGGAAAGGGGAGGTAACATTTATTTCAAACAAGGGACAGAGCTTAATTGATTATATCCTCGTTTCTCCCGACTTATTTCCCTTTATAAGAAATTTTGTTGTCCATGATATGTATCCACATTCTCCACATGGACCTATCCAAGTTTTGTTTGATTTTACTACTGATAAACCACATGATACTGACATTAGTTATTCATATAAGAACCTCTGTTGAAGTAAGGATAATGACAAAAAAAAATATCTTACTTATCAAGTTTGTCAGAAAATGCAAAAAAACTGCAGGATATTGCAAAAAGTATTGTTTCAAATGATATGAGTGTGGACCATGGTATTGATTCTCTTTCTGATTTATTGTACAATTGTGCTTTCAGTGTTCATGGAAAAGTAAAGACACACTCTAACAATAAAAATGTACAGAGACGTAAATTTCAAAGCCCATGGTTTAATAAGGAATGCGAAACAGCTAGAAGGAATTTTAAATATGCATATCGTTTATATACTAAGGATAGATGTGAGAATAAACGTTTATTGTTTATCCAGAGTCGTAAACAATATAATTTGGTTAAAAGGAAAGCAAAAGCTCATTACAAAACAAGACAACAAGATAAGTTACATAATCATTCTAAGACAGACCCGCAGAAGTTTTGGAATGAAATAAAGAGAATAAATAAAACATCATCTAATACAAATATTTCAGCTGATGAATTTCTAGAGCATTTTAAGGAATTATTCTCTAGTGATGATAATTTTAAAAACCCTGTTGTAGAAAATGAATTGAATGATATTCTAGACGAAAACATTGTTATTTAAAGTCTAGACAAGGAAATCAGTATATCCGAGGTTGATAAAGCTATTTCGGACCTAAAGAGTGGTAAGAGTAATGGTATTGATAATTTAGTCCCTGAAATATTTATTGATGGAAAAGAAATTTTAGCTCCAATACTATGTAATTTATTTAATTATATATATGATAGATGTATTGACCCAGCTTTATGGACTAAAGGCGCGATTGTACCAGTGCCAAAAAAGGGGGATAAGAACGATGTTAATAATTACAGAGGTATTACCTTAACAAGTATTTTTTCTAAAATATTTTCTATAGTGCTTGATAATCGGTTACGTACTTGGTTAGAGTGCAATAACATTCTCAGTGATTTTCAATTTGGTTTCCGACGTAAAAAAAGTACTGTTGACTGTATCTTTATATTACATTCATTAATTAATATGGTTTTACATCAAGAAAAACGTACTTTATATTGTGCTTTTGTAGATTATAAGAAAGCATTCGATTTGGTCTACAGAAATGGTATGTTACTTAAATTGTTAGAAAATAACGTATCTTCAAAATTTACCAAAATGGTTCAGGCTATATATAAACATGTAAAAGCTTGTATAAAAACGAAAATAAATTTAGAACCCTAATCATTAGATCAAGTAAATAATGGTGAAAATTATAGTAATATTTTCATGAGTAGTTGTGCATATTCAGAATATTTTGACACTTACACTGGTGTTAAACAGGGAGAAACATTATCACCGTTATTGTTCATTATGTTTATAAATGATATGTATGACCATTTGTACACTGACAATATTGGCATTATTAACATTGATGAAATGAAATTATTTTTACTTATGTTCGCCGATGATACTGTGTTATTCTCATATAGTGCTTCTGGTCTTCAGGTCCTTCTGAATAAATTACATGACTATTGTTCTGAATGGGGCATAACTGTAAATTCGAGCAAAACTAAGGTAATGGTTTTTAATAAAAGGAATAGAAAATTGCATAGTGTTGATATAAAATATGGAGGGGAAAGCTTAGATATAGTAGACACCTTTAGTTATTTAGGAGTAACACTATCAAATAATGACACTTTTCATAAAATGCAGAAATACATATCAAGACAAGCTGCAAAGGCATTATATTCCTTAAACAGACTTTTTGATAAACTTAGTTTTAAGATTGTAGATAAAATTAAATTGTTTGATGCAATGATTCTTCCAATATTAATGTATGGCTGTGAAGTCTGGGGTTTTCACTCAAGTCCAGATATAGAGAAAATCCACTTGAGTTTTTTAAAACAAATACTTGGACTGGGTCCTAAAACCACAAATGTAGGGGAAACGGGACGTTTGCCACTCTATATAATAAGAAATATCAGAATAATTAATTATTAGTCTAAACTGAAGTCTGCTCCTGGAACACCACCTCATACAGTGTATGCCTTCTTACCCAATTCTTTTAGCTCCAAATCTGATAACAACTGGAAAGCCCAGATTAAAGAATTACTTCAAGATCTAGGTCTAGCATATATCTTTTATAAAGATTGTATCACTAAAGGAGACATTTGCCAGATAACTCAACGATTGAAAGATAACTATATACAAAAGTGGTTTTCGGTTATAAATACCAGTCCAAAACTGGACTACTATAAACAATTTAAAAAGTCTCTGACTATAGAGAAATATCTTGATGTTGTAAGAAATGTTAAAACTAGACAACAACTTACTAGATTTCGATGCTCTGCACATAAACTTGCTATTGAGGAAGGAAGATGCAAAAATACTCCAAGAGAAATGAGGATTTGTACTAAATGTAAAATGAACGTTGTTGAAAGTGAATATCATTTTCTTCTTGTCTGCCCCTTATACCGTGACTTGAGAACCAAATACTTTTCTAGATACTATATTACATGGCCAACAATGAATAAATTTATACAACTATTGAACTGTGAAAATGTTAAAACAACTATTAATTTGTATATTAATGAAGCCATGATTAAAAGAAATGATAGCAGCAACACTTACTTAACTGGCTAATTAACTAATTTATCTTTGTACTTGGTATTTGATATCGAGAGTAAATTTAAAGGCATGTATTATCCTCACAAAAACAATATATGACATGTATTATCTTGAAACTTACTTGTTTATGTTTAAGTATCCACATAGCTAAGTTTCTTTGTTAAAACTGTCGTTTAGATGTCATCCTTCTGTTTCTGTTTTTAATGTACTAATAAGCTAGGTCTGAGTGTGTTGAACATATGCTTCCGGTAAAAGTATTCCGGTGAGTTGTATGCTTACCATCCCCATATAATAGAATCATTTACTGTTTATCTTTCTTTGATCGATACCTTAACGTAGATCTATGTGTTGTTGTTGTTGTTGTTGTTGTTGTTTTTCTTCAGGAAATTCATACTTTTCTGTTAATCCGTGTATGTTGATTACAATGTTTATCTTTTTGTTATATTGTAGCACCGCTATCTTTTGTAATGCATCTTTTGTAATGTATCCATGTTTACTTGGCGATGGCCAAAATGTGGCTTATGTCAATAAACTGTTTGAACTTGACTTTGAACTTTGCTACGCCGCTTACTAGGACAATGATCATTGGAGTTAAGTGTTTATTCCGGTTTTCACATTGCAGCCATTATAGTCCAAGCGTCGGACGAAAACTACATCCGGTCAACTATCAAGGATGTCCTTGGCTACAACCGCCACCATGCAGTCAATGCGACAAACAAGGCACGTGTGATGCGGCACATTCACGATGAGTTCACAAGATTCGGCCTTGAAACCCACTACCATACCTTCAATAGCCCTGCTATTGCAGAGGTCTGACCCTTGCATTTTATTATTATATCATTGGTGTTTTAAGGTGGTCGGTGATGTTTTCTTAACATACAATTATTCATTCCAATGTGTTTGAACGATGAAATGTGTGAATGTGAAGTTCGAGTGTGTATGTTTAATGTGTTTTGTGTACCTGTGTAAGCGATCAAATCCCTTTCATATATGTTTGCTTTAGTTTGTGAGCCTATTTGTGGCAAAATGTAGTATTTACCGAGTGGTAACCTTTGAAGTCCATTGTTATCGTGACGTATGTACATCCTGTAGTGGAACAGCCAGTACGATTCCAGCATCGCATAAGTTAGTAATAACTTCACTAGAGCCCAGGCGAGTAGTTGTCTCTCTCATGATAGGTTTAAAAGCTGCACAAGTGACAGAAAGTAATCTAAAATTTAATTTTACTTCTAACGTTTTTAATAGAATCTTGGTCTAACATTTAACTCCATCGAAGTTCGAAACCCGACTGTGTACGCCTTCTTGCATTTCGACAATTAAACATTCGATAATACTTTGGTGTGTTTGTGTGTTTGTGAGTATGTGTAAGTGTGTTGTTTTTTGTTGTTGTTTTTTGCTTGTTTGTTTGTGTAAGTGTGTTTATGTCTTAGTGTGTTGGTGTGTTTGTTTGCGTGTTAGTATGTTTATTTGTTTGTGTTTATTAGTTTGTTTGTTAGTTTATAATTAGTTTATCTTAAAATTGCTAAGATTCGCCCTGATGAATCTCTGGAGTTTACATGTAATAGTTCGCTGACATATTTTAAACTTCGCATTGTTTATTGTTGTTTTTTGTTGTTTTTTCATGGTTGATTTCTTTTTCTTTATTTTTATTTTATTGTTTTGTCAAATTATTATCTAGACAGTGAAGTTCCACAACATAATTGGCATACTAAAAGGACAAAGGTTTGGAACAATAAAGGATAAAATAGTCGGACTAGCAGCCCACTATGACACTGTTTCATCAACTTCCGGTAAGTATTGAACTAGCTATGCAATTCGAGTTCCTTAGTAATTGTTATGTTTAAATCAAATTAAAATGTACACTTCCCTGGATCTTCTTTAAATTGCATACTCTCTGCGGCTCCCTGGATGTCGCACATCCTGGATCTTTCTTGTTATATTTTGGATGAGTAAAACATTCAAAGAATCTGACTTTAGTAAATTATCTATATTAACTTATTAACTTTTAACATATAATTGTGTTTATAATATTAACATACAGGGGTGGACGACAATGGATCCGGTGTTGCCGCGCTGCTGGAGGTCGCTAGGCGGATGAAGCCGGGTTATGATCGTCTAAACACCATCATCTTCATCAGCTTTGATGTGGAGGAAAATGGTAAGTTGCCTTTAATATTTTAGATTTTGGCTATAATTCTAAAACGAAAGAAATACGCATGCAGAATGAAGAAGTAAGGTCGAACAATAGAAATAAACTCCGAGCAAAGCTTCAATAATCATTATTATCATCCTGAATGCGTTGTAGACACTCGGATATTCACTGATCCAGAAAACAGTCATACTTTGAGAAAATGAAAATCGATGTAGTTAAAATGTCACAGTAAGTTTGTTATAGATATCTGCCCCTTTTTAAACTATACAAATCTACGTTCAATGTAGTGGACATATGAGAAGCTACAGGTTAATTGTCGAGGACCAAAACTGGCGGAGGTGGTCTCGATTGCCCTGTACCGGTTACATAACATGTACAAAGTTTTAAAGGATGATGCATTTCTACACGCTTTAGATGGCGGTTCATATATAAAGGAGTATTTTAGTACATTTACATCCGGTTAGGCATACTATTGTTAACAGTTTATGTATTATACTGCTTCGGGTTTTTGGGCTGTGTAAGTCTTTATAGATTCACACCTTATGATCGAATTACGTGGAACTACTTTTATCAAGCCCTGGAAAAAAAAACTAGAACATAATAGAGGTCATACTTGTGGCTCAGTTTTAAAAAAAAAACTTTACCAGAATATATGTTTGCCACATAAATACTGCCTTAGATGTGTTCGTTATAATAAAAACAATGTAGCAACAAGGAAGAAAGCAAAGTAGTAGATAGTCAAGAGATCTGATTTGCAAAATCAGTCTCTCTATAGTTTCACACCTTATAATCGAATTACGTGGTATTATTTCAGTCCACTAGGAATAGTTGAAATCTGCAAGGTACTATATTAAATTATATATTATATTACTGTATTATTTATTTAGTATTTAGAAATGCAAAGCCTTATAAAGGTCATGGTCCTCATGTGAGGGACTTCTGTGCAGTAAGGAATCTCTTGTCTGTATTAAGGCGGGATTTTATTTTAACATATGGCGCCTATGGCTGAGCTTGAGTTGCTGATCTTTTAATCCTCAGGCATCAACTCGTGGGTTCAAAAACCAGTCAGAGCAAGAACTTTCATATGATGAATTATTCCAGATGATCTGCGGTGTGCCGGTGGTTCTATCTAGACATCAATAATTCATGAACATCGTCATGTGACCATCGTTATGGCGGTACGATGTTACAAAAACAAAACGCACAATTTTCAGGTTTAACCGGAAGTGAAGTGTTCGTAAAGACTTGGTGGAAGAATTGGTTGGAGACCAACTATGCCAGTACAACCACTAGTATCAATGGAGTAATTGTTCTTGACACAATTATGAACTACAACAAGTCGGCACATTCTCAAGTCATTCCTGACAAGCTCAAAGCGTTGGTAAGCAAAAACTTGCATTTAGTTACAGGAACTGACAAGGTGTTTTCGCAATGCCACACAACAACCCAAATATAGTCATTACAGGAATGTCCAAGTATGAAGGGTGAATGAATAACCCGGAAAAATGTCTGGAAAGATTCAACGACGCACCGTGGGTCAATTGTAAGACCTCCAGCGCATGATTTGCCCTTTAGGAACCCGAATCCCTTGCAATAAGGGAATGTTTCGCTAAAATATGTACCAATGTGATAAGTCCGCGAAGTTGCATACTTGAGCTCTGGCGACATTCTGTTTTCTATGTGCATGCCTTTGCAAAAACAAGAGCCTTGAAGTTAGTAAAAGACGGAGATATAGGACTGATGTTTCAGTGGCAGCATGTCGTGATGTTTTTGGTATGATATTATCTAGAATCCCAGTTCACTGTCACTAGGTCGCTCCGTTCTTAAATTGCATTTTTAAGCAAATTTAGACAAAAGGCTGTTCGGTTTGTTGTGATAGTTCGTATGCCTTCGCCCGGGATCGAACCAATTACTTAAACCATATAACCTAAGTTGACGCTTAACCTTTGATGCTAATACAACTAAGCGCTGTTACAGTGTTTGTTTCTGAATTTATAGCTATACATTTGTTATAAATGCACTATACATTAATTAATATTTAATTTATTCATGTTCATATTTTTTGTCACTTGTGTCAGTTGTGCAAATTGATTTTGTAATATGCTAATTCTTACTTTAAACATAACATAGCCTAATATAGATAACACAGCCAAATCTAGATAACACAGGAAAATGTAGATAACACACCCAATTATAGATAACACAAGTTACACATGACCAAGTTCACCCTCGAACTCAATCCCAGCTTTCCATCGACGCCGGACTTTTACTGTAACATAGCCTTATCTAGATAACCCTGTAAGTACGAGACAAAGTTTACCATCGACATCGAACTCTGCTAACCAGGGACTGTACAAAATCTCAGACAAAATTCCTTCCGGTCATTTGGCAAAGTTGGATAGAACCCCCTTCATGAAATTTCCTTGGCGAACAGAACTGCTCCCGCGTCACACAATCACACACACACACACAAACACCCACACACGCACGCACGCGCGCGCGCGCGCCAAGACAAACACATTTGCAAATTGTCTTAGATTACAGTTGTTTCATCAAAGGAAACATAATCACACAGGTTTTCATTTATTTGCAAGTCAAAAATTTAGAGAATTATTAGTATAACAGAGGGAGGATTTACAACATGCACGGTGGGGATGGGGGGTCTGTCCGCCTTAGAACATGCACGGTGGAAATGGTGGGTCTGTCCGCCTTAACACATGCACGGTGGGAATGTGGGTCTGTCCGCCTTAGAACATGCACTGTGGGGATGGGGGGCCTGTCGTCTTAGAACATGCACGGTGGGGATGGGGGGTCTGTCCGCCTTAGAACATGCAGGGTGGGGATGGGGGTCTGTCCGCCTTAGGACATGCAGTGTGGGGATGGGGGGTCTGTCAGCTTTAGAACATGCAGGGTGGGGATGGGAGTCTGTCCGCCTTAGAACATGCAGGTTGGGGATCGGGGGTCTGTCCACCTTAGAACATGCAGGGTGGGGATGGGGGGACTGTCCGCTTTAGAAAATGCAGGTTAGGGTTTGGGGGTCTGTCCACCTTAGAACATGCAGGGTGGGATGGGGGTCTGTCCGCCTTAGAGCATGCATGGTGGGGGTGGGGGGTCTGTCCGCCTTAGAACATGCAGGGTGGCGATGGGGGGTCTGTCCGCCTTACAACATGCAGGGTGGGGATGGGGGGTCTGTCCGCCTTAGAACATGCAGGGTGGGGAAGTAGGGTCTGTCCGCCTTAGAACATGCAGTGTGGGGATGGGGGTCTGTCCGCCTTAGAACATGCAGGGTGGGGATGGGGGTCTGTCAGCCTTAGAACATGCAGGGTGGGGATGGGGGTCTGTCCGGCTTAGAACATGCAGGGTGGGGATGGGGGGTCTGTCCGCCTTAGAAGATGCAGGCTGGGGAGGGGGGGTCTGTCCGCCTTAGAACATGCAGGTTCGGGATGGGGGTCTGTCCGCCTTAGAACATGCACGGTGGGGATGGGGAGTCTGTCCGCCTTAGAACATGCAGGGTGGGGATGGGGGTTTGTCCGCCTTAGAACATGCAGGGTGGGGATGGGGGTCTGTCCGCCTTAGAACATGCACGGTGGTGATGGGGGTATGTCCACCTTAGAACATGCACGGTCGGGGTGGGGCGTCTGTCCGTCGTAGAACATGCACTGTGGGGAGGGGGGTCAGTCCGCCTTAGAACATGCACGGTAAGGGAGAGGCGTCTGTCCGCCTTAGAACATGCGCGGTGGGGAGTGGCGTCTGTCCGCCTTAGAACATACACTGTGGGGCGGGGAGGGGCGTCTGTCCGCTTTAGAACATGCAGGGTGGGGAGGGGTTATGTCCGCCTTAGAACATGCACGGTGGGGTGGGGGGTCTCTCCGCCTTAGAACATTTACTGTGGGGGTGGGGGTCTGTCCGCCTTAGAACATGCACTGTGGGGGGTCTGTCCGCCTTAGAACATGCACTGTAGGGAGGGGCGTCTGTCCGCCTTAGAACATGCAGGGTGGGGATGGGGGGTCTGTCCGCCTTAGAACATGCACGGGGGGGCGTCTGTCCGCCTTAGAACATGCATGGTTGGGGGGGGGGGGGCGTCTGTCCGCCTTAGAACATGCACGGTGAGGGGGTTTGTCCGCGTTAGAACATGCACGGTGGGGGGTCTGTCCGCCTTAGAACATGCAGGTGGGGTGGGGGGTCTGTCCGCCTTAGAACATGCACGGTGGGGAGGGGTGTCTGTCCGCCTTAGAACATGCACGGTGGGGAGGGGGTCTGTCCGCCTTAGAACATGCAGGGTAGGGTGAGGGTCTGTCCGCCTTAGAACATGCACTGTGGGGTTGGGATCTGTCCGCCTTAGAACATGCACGGTGGGGAGGGGGGTCTGTCCGCCTTAGAACACGCACGGTGGGGGGAGGGGGTCTGCCCGCCTTAGAACATGCATTGTGGGGGTCTGTCCGCCTTAGAACATGAATGGTTGGGGAGGGGGTTCTCTCGGACTTAGAAAATGGACGGTGGTGGTGGAGGTCTGTCTGCCTTTGATCATGCACTGTGGGTGTCTGTCCGCCTTAGAACATGCACTGTGGGGGTCTGTCCACCTTAGAACATGCACTGTGGTTGTGGGGGTCTGTCCGCCTTAGAAAATGCACTGTGTGATGGGGGGTCTGTCCGCCTTAGAACATTTATTGTGGGGGTGGGGGTCTGTCCGCCTTAGAACATGCACGGTGGTGTGGGGGGTCTGTCTGCCTTAGAACATTTACTGTGGGGGTAGGGGTCAGTCCGCCTTAGAACATGCAATGTGGGGGTGGGGTGTCTGTCCGCCTTAGAACATGCACGGTGGGGTGGGGGGTCTCTCCGCCTTAAAACATGTACTGTGGGGGTGGGGGTCTGTCCGCCTTAGAACATGCACTGTGGGGGGTCTGTCCGCCTTAGAACATGCACTGTAGGGAGGGGCGTCTGTCCGCCTTAGAACATGCAGGGTGGGGATGGGGGGTCTGTCCGCCTTAGAACATGCACGGGGGGGCGTCTGTCCGCCTTAGAACATGCATGGTTGGGGGGGGGGCGTCTGTCCGCCTTAGAACATGCACGGTGAGGGGGTTTGTCCGCGTTAGAACATGCACGGTGGGGGGTCTGTCCGCCTTAGAACATGCAGGTGGGGTGGGGGGTCTGTCCGCCTTAGAACATGCACGGTGGGAATGGGGGGTCTGTCCGCCTTAGAACATACACGGTGGGAATGGGGGTCTGTACGCCTTAGAACAAGCACGATGGGAATGTGGGGTCTGTCCGCCTTAGAACATGCAGGGTAGGGTGAGGGTCTGTCCGCCTTAGAACATGCACTGTGGGGTTGGGATCTGTCCGCCTTAGAACATGCACGGTGGGGAGGGGGGTCTGTCCGCCTTAGAACACGCACGGTGGGGGGAGGGCGTCTGCCCGCCTTAGAACATGCATTGTGGGGGTCTGTCCGCCTTAGAACATAAATGGTTGGGGAGGGGGTTCTCTCGGACTTAGAAAATGGACGGTGGTGGTGGAGGTCTGTCTGCCTTAGATCATGCACTGTGGGTGTCTGTCCGCCTTAGAACATGCACTGTGGGGGTCTGTCCACCTTAGAACATGCACTGTGGTTGTGGGGGTCTGTCCGCCTTAGAACATGCACTGTGTGATGGGGGGTCTGTCCGCCTTAGAACATTTATTGTGGGGGTGGGGGTCTGTCCGCCTTAGAACATGCACGGTGGTGTGGGGGGTCTGTCTGCCTTAGAACATTTACTGTGGGGGTAGGGGTCAGTCCGCCTTAGAACATGCAATGTGGGGGTGGGGTGTCTGTCCGCCTTAGAACATGCACGGTGGGGTGGGTTGTCTCTCCGCCTTAGAACATTTACTTTGGGGGTGGGGTCTGTCCGCCTTAGAACATGCACTGTGGGGGGATGGTCTGTCCGCCTTAGAACATGCATTGTGGGGAGAGGCGTCTTTCCGCTTTAGAACATGCAGGGTGGGGATGGGGGGTCTGTCCGCCTTAGAACATGCACTGTGGGGTGGGGCGTCTGTCCGCCTTAGAAAACGCACGGTGGTGGGCGTGTGTCCGCCTTAGAATACGCGCGGTGGGGGGGGGGGGCTCTGTCCGCCTTAAAACATGCACGGTGGGGAGGGGGGTCTGTCCGCCTTAGAACATGCACTGTGTGGGGGCGTCTGTCCGCCTTAGAACATGCATGGTGGGGGGGGGGGTCTGTCCGACTTAGAACATGCACTGTGGTGAGGGGCGTCTGTCCGCCTTAGAACATGTAGGGTAGGGATGGGGGTCTGTCCGCCTTACAACACGCACGCTGGGGGGGGGGGGGGGTCTGTCAGCCTTAGAACATGCACTGTGGGAAGAGGCCTCTGTCCGCCTTAGAACATGCACTGTGGGGATGGGGATCTCTCCGCCTTAGCACATGCAGGGTGGGCGTGGGGTGTCTGTCCGTCTTAGAACATGCCCTGTGGGGTGGGGTGTCTGTCCGCCTTTGAAAATGCACTGTGGGTGGGGCGTCTGTCCGCCTTTGAACATGCACTGTGGGGTGGGGCGTCTGTCCGCCTTAGAACATGCACTGTGGGGTGGGGCGTCTGTCCGCCTTAGAACATGCACTGTGGGGAGGGGCGTCTGTCCGCCTTTGAACATGCACGGTGAGGTAGGGGTCTGTCCGCCTTAGAACATGCACTGTGGGGAGGGGCGACTGTCCGCCTTAGAACATGCACTGTGAGGATGGGGGGTCTGGCCGCCTTACAACATACACTGTTTAGGGTCTGTCCGCCTTAGAACATGCACTGTGGGATGGGGGGTCTGTCCGCCTGAGAAAATGTAGGGTGTGGATGGGGGTCTGTCCGCCTTAGAACATGCACTGTGGAGTGAAGGGTCTGTCCGCCTTAGAACATGCACTGGTGGGTGGGAGTCTGTCCGCCTTAGAACATGCAGGGTGGGGATGGGGGGGGGGGTCCGTCCGCCTTAGAACATGCACTTTGGGGGGGCGTGTCTGTCCGCCTTAGAACATGCACTGTGGGGAGGGGCGTCTGTCTGCCTTAGAACATGCACTGTGGGGTGGGGGTCTGTCCGCCTTAGAACATTTACTGTGGGGGGTGGGCGTCTGTCCGCCTTAGAAGATGCACATGGGTGGGGTCTATCCGCCTTAGAACATGCACTGTGGGGTGGTGGGTCTGTCCGCCTTAGAACATGCACTGTGAGGGGGGGTCTGTCCGCATTAGAACATGCACTGTGGGAGGTCTGTCCGCCTTAGAGCATGCACTGTGGGGAGGGGCGTCTGTCCGCCTTAGAACATGCACTGTGGGGGTGGGGGTCTGTCCGCCTTAGAGCATGCACTGTGGGGAGGGGCGTCTGTCCGTCTTAGAACATGCACTGTGGGGGGTCTGTCTGTCTTAGAACATGCACGGTTGGGGGCTGTCTGTCTAGAACATGCACTGTGGGGTGGGGCGTCTGTCCACCTTTGAACATGCACTGTGGGTCGGGGCGTCTGTCCGCCTTAGAACATGCACGGTGGTGATTGGGGTCGGTCCGCCTTAGAACATGCAGGGTGGGTAGGGGCGTCTGTCCGCCTTCGAACATGCAGGATGGGTAGGGGCGTCTGTCCGCCTTAGAACATGCACTGTGGGGATGGGGCGTCTGTCCGCCTTAGAACATGCACTGTGGGGATGCGGGTCTGTCCGCCTTAGAACATGCACTGTGGCGGAGGGGCGTCTGTCTACATTTGAACACGCACGGTGGGGGGTCTGTCTGCCTTAGAACATGCACTGTGTGCGGAGGGGTCTGTCCGCCTTAGAACATGCACTGTGTGGTCGGGGTCTGTCCGCCTTAGAACCTGCACTGTGGGGAAGGGGGTCTGTCCGCCTTAGAACATGCACTGTTGGAGGGGGCGGTCCGCCTTAGAACATGCAGGGTGGGGTGGGGGTCTGTCTGCCTTAGAACATGCACTGTGGGGGAGGGGGTCTGTCCGCCTTAGAACATGGACTGTGGGGGGTCTGTCCACCTTAGAACATGCACTGTGGGGAGGGGCGTCTTTCCGCCTTAGAACATGCAGGGTGGGGAGGGGCGTCTGTCCGCCTTAGAATATGCAGGGTGGGGATGGGGAGTCTGTCCGCCTTAGAACATGCAGGGTGTTGATTGGGGGCGTCTGTCCGCCTTGGAACATGCAGGGTGGGGCTGGGGGTCTGTCCGCCTTAGAACATGCAGGGTGGGGGTGGGGATCTGTCTACCTTAGAACATGCAGGGTGGGATGGGGGGTCTGTCCGCCTTAGAACATGCACGGTGGGGATGGGGGTCTGTCCGCCTTAGAACATGCACGGTGGGAATGGGGATCTGTCCGCCTTAGAACATGCACTGTGGGGTGGGGGTCTGTCTGTCTTAGAACATGCACGGTGGAGGTGGGGGGTCTGTCCGCCTTAGAACATGCCCCATGGGGGTGGGGGAAAATTCATCTGTCCGCCTGTGTCAATATGATTAGATGGGATTTCGTCAAACATTTCTGCTTTGCACCAATGCCTGACTCTAAAACCTTCAAAAAACATTTTCAGCTACCAATCCTCTTCCCGGAGGTTGATAAAAACGTGAAAGCCGACAACTATAGGGGCGATTTCTTGTCGACAATTCACCGAAATGTGCACGATCAGATATTGGCCAACACGTTTAACAACCAGTGGAGTTTACTGGGAAAAGGAGAACACGAGAGGTTCGAACTCGAGTCATTCGGTTTGATCATCGATGAGCTCACGATAAAAGTACAGAATGATTATTCAGACTTTCTTCGAAGTGACCACAGAAGCTTCTGGAAGCATGGATACCCAGCAATTTTTCTGACAGATACTGGTATGTTGTCGATCAACATTTTGCCGTATGCAAAAAAAAAAATACTTGAAACTAGCATTAAAGGATTAAGTGAAAACTAAGCGCGACAAGCTATTGACCTTTACTACCAATTTAAGTACCGCCCTTCAAGTTAGCCTAATCTTTAGTATATTTTTTTCGCCAGTATGTTATTTATTCATGGTCAGAATGACATAGACCCTTTAAGAAGAGTCTGAATGTATTTGAACATCAAGGTTTACGTATGTGTCTATCTTCATTATTTTATTCTTGTGAGTTTTTCTATGACTTGTTATCATTTAACTTGTGATCTGAATATTTGTTTTAAAAATATATATAACAATAATTATAATACTTCTTATCATTTCACTCTACATATATCCTTATAAGTACATAATACTTGATCATTTCAAGGTACATATATCTTAAGTAATACTTGATCATTTCACTTTACATATATGTTTAGTAATACTTCTTATTATTTTACTGTACATATATCCTTACTAATACTTGATCATTTCACTGTGCATATACTGTTTTATCATATCATTGTACATATGTCTTAAGTAATACTATACCATTTCCAGCAAATTACCGTGGCAAAATGCAGGAGTGTTATCACAAACCCTGTGACAACCTTGAATGGATGATGACAGACGACAATATCAAGTTTCTGTGTAAAACCGCAGACGCCATCTTCAACACGTTGCATCATCTGTCTGAACCCAAAGGTAACCAAACACTCTAGCTGCACAAAATGTGGCTATAATTGGAACGCTTAGCTTTAATCGGCCAAAAACAAAGACCAGTAAGAATGACACTTGGGTTAGATATAATTGCAAAAGTGTTCCTGTTTGACGCAAACCAAAGACCTATGGCTTTTTATGGAAAAAAGGTTGCAAGCATATATATGTGGTCAACTTTTCATACACAATAATAAACACGAACACATTAACATACAAGGATGCAAATATAACGTTTTACCAAATGCGCAATGCACGCACCCATCAGGCGTGCATGTAAGACGCTGACTGAAAGAGAATGGCAGACATAAAAAGCATTCACTCGCTTTCGTGCACATTCACTGCTCTTGTTCGCATTCCACAGACCTTTTTTGGCAAATCTATGTGTGATTCATCCTTCATTTGTTTTCTCCTTTTAACAAATCGATCAATATTGAGCTGTAAGAATACATACGACCCGCAATTGTACAGCCTCTTAAAGGCATGCTACTGTAATAAACGGAAATGGCGATACCCTGTTGTTATCAGGAACAGATACAGGATTTGTTGAGGGTGTTCAAAATTAGTGACGACATTCCTGCTAGATCTGTCCATGGCTATGTAGTGATATTTCTAACCCATCAGCATACTATCGGGCAATCAATTTAGATTACTGTGTATAGTGTAGAAATATTGTAACTAATATTGGATTACCGAACATAATAATTGATAAAACAATTAAGATTTATAGTACAAAAGTTAACTATGTTAACTTCAATGACAGTATTTAAATACTGTAGCATGAATGATTAGTTTCAACATAGAAACATGAACTGTTCCTTTGAAATAAAGTGTTGCGATGTAATCATATGTTGTCAGCATTTGAATAATGATAGGCAGCTGGTTGGCTCGTCTTCATGTTAAACGATGCAAAAAATCGTCCATTCGCAGGGAACTTGATACAAGTCGTTCATGAAATGTAAATAATCAAAAAGACAGTCTTTCAAGTATTAAAATAGGATCTCGCCAATTAGTGAGGCAGCTTTTTTAATTTTAAATAGCTACTTTATAATGACAGACTGACAGATCAAGTTTTAAGAAGTTTATTTATTTATTTATTTATTTATTTATTTATTTATTTATTTATTTATTTATTTATTTTGTTAATGTACTGTCTAAATCATTTACATTTATTGTATGTAGTTCACGTCTGAATTTAACTTTCCTTTTCTCCCATTTTTCACGGAGCTAACCTATGATTATATAGTGTGCATTTCACGTTTTTATCAAATACAAAACCAAGCTTTTTTTTAATAAATGGTCTGGACCACAGATGTATAGAAACTTAAGGACACAAACTTAGTACATGTAATTCAAAACAATGGACGTCTTTTTGAATGAGATACGGCGCAATTTATGACTTTAAGAAATATAAAAGTTTATAAAAAAACATTTTAATATAGGACAAACTGTTAAGTCAACCTTTCTTATAGAAAATAGGCAGAGTTTTGAACTATTTGTCAAACTAATGCACCCTGGTTCTTAATTAGTTACTATACGCCTCAACACATGATAGTCGGTTTCTTGTTTCTGTAAGAGTACGTCATTTTTACCAATGCAAACAGTTTAGATATTATATATTATATATTTACCTCGCGTCAGCATTTCTATGAAGATTAGAAAATAAACATTAAAATATGCCTTTAAATAGGCTTGCTGTAAACTTAATGTGTTTGGGTATAATATATGTTGTTAATATTTGCAACAAAATCGGAATTTTTGGATTAACTTAAAACCTTCTAACTACTCTTAATGGCCATCCTGATATCGTGTAAAGATAAACCTTCTTTGTCATTCAATATTTATTTATTATTTTATTTATTTTAAGTAACCATACCACCTAGCAGATTGGGAGCGGTTACTCATAAGAGCAATGCTTATTCCGATACAAGCCTGCCATGTCAATTTCATTTTTGACGCCTTACATTGACCCTACGTTTTAAATTTTCCTCTTTCGGCGGAAGACTCACGCTTTTAGGAGGCGAATCACGCTCTCAGGAAAACCTTGGAAATTCTCACGGAAATGAAAAATGTTCATTGTTAAGTCTATGTTCTTTAGATTTAGACTATGTGAAGTGCATGCATTGCATACATTGCTTGGATGGGATTGTTCTATCCTACATGAACTAGCGACTATGCTTTAGATAACTGTGTATCTAGTTTTAACAAAACATGCATTTTGTCTCGAAATTTACGTTATAAAACTTTAAGGAGCCGCAGGATTTCACACATATTGTCCAAACGTCTTCGAATTGTTCAGTACAAATCGCACAATCTTGCAAATATTAAGACACTGGCAGATATGGACGTTAAAACCATCTCGCGACATTCCAGAGTCATAAATTATCTAAGTCGTAAAGCCCATGTTCCTACGTCCAAGCGGAAGGATACGTCCATGGCTAGTGTGTCCGGCGTTAGATAGATCGCACTTAAGTGGTTAAATTGTTAGGTGTGTACTTTCACAATGAAGGCTGCACTATATCTACCTTAAGTAAATCTTCGTTAGATTGTAAGTCACAATGACAACCCTGCATAAATGAACATGATATTTAAAGCGTTTTTTTAAATAGTCCCCTGTTTACGGTTATTGCAGTACTTTGGCTTATTTAGCATACTATTCTCTAAAAAGATACTATAATACTTCGCAGCTAGCAGATTTTGTGGATTTGTTCTACCGCGTTATGAAATAGAGCCGGAAAGAGATAAAAAAACAGATCAAGTTGTATCTCATTACTACAAATAAGCGTGAATGAAATATCATGCAAAGTACACAAATCACATGAACACACAGTCTTTGTAAAAAAAGCTTTCATTGTTAGCAATGGTGGAAAGTACACGGTGCTCATATACCTTTAAGCGTTTTCACATAGGCTAGTTGTTCATTGGATGTTGACATAGCGGGAGCATTATGTTAACCTTTATAATATAAAAAGTGCAACATCATGTGCTTGCAACTTTGAAAAAGGGACAGGTATACACAATAGATTAGGGCAAGGAAGGATAACAAAAAACCGTTTGCGATTATGTCTACATTATCCCCTAAAAACGAGCTCGGGTGGCAGGACTCGAATAAATGCTTAGACACATGTCTCGCCGGATCCTCCAGCGTGCCGGAAGGTTTTCGGAAGACCTCTAGATATGACTGGTGTCAGTCCGATTGGGAATTGAATGCACATAATGAAGGGGTGAGAAATAAAGAGGCAGTAACGTTACCGTGGTAAGGGTGCAGATGTATTATGCACCAACTGTTATCTTATCATGACATTGAAGCTTACAATTTACAATTAAATATTACTAAAATTTGTTTAAACCCGTTCTTTTCTGAGAAGTTTGCCGATTTATTTAAAGTCCTGAATCAACGCAAGAGTATTGTTTTCCTACACAAAGGTCAGGCCAGTGGTTTAGTTATTAAACTTTGAGCTCAAGTCTCTGATTGGTCATTTCTTAATTTTGAACTTTAATCTGACCAATCAGATGCTTGAGAATAATTTCAGACGTTATAACTAAAAAGTTACAAAGTTATCTTAACTAGGTCAACATCGCTTAAACCCTGGTATTTTTGAAGTACAAGATAAGCCATAAGCTTTACAATTGTTATTATATAAGTATTCAAGTGTCACTCTTAGTTGCAGGTTGATGAAGATGGTGATATTGTTGTTGTTGTAGATGATTATGATGATGATGATACTGATGATAATGATGATGATGATGATGATGATGATGATGATGATGATGGTGATGGTGATGATGTTGATGATGATGATGTTGAAGATGGAGGTGGTTGTGGTAGTGATGATGATGGTGGGGATGATGATGATGATGATGATGATGATGATGATGATGATGATGATGATGATGATGATGATGATGATGATGATGATAGTGGTGGTGATGGTGATAATGATGATATGATATGTTGTTTTTGTTAATGATGATGATGATGATGATAATGAGGATGATGTTAATGATGATAATGACGATGATGATGATGGTTGGTATGGTGATTACATTGATGCCGCTGCTGCTAGTGATAATTTGATCGTTATTTCATTTTTACATTCAGTGACTAGTTCAAGCGAAATTCTGCGGGCGACAAATATCAGCGTTTTTGTGACGCTGGTTCTACTTGCCCTTATACCATGATGACTTCACCTCCAGGGAATGGCAGCCGTGGTTGATATACAATAGAAACCACATAGAATTGTGTCGCAACTGGCGGATAGTGTACATAATTGTACGGGAAAATAAACCCAATAAACATAAACATATTTAATTGTATAAACTCAATATCGCTTTCAACAATGCCTATCAAATATTCATACAATATATTTCAAGCATGGCAAATGTATAAAATGTTTTTCTGTAGCAGAATTTTGCATAATTAAATGTTTCTAATTGAAGTATAGTTAATTGGATGTGTAAATAAATTATATGATTTCTACCATGTACATGTAAATTTTAAATATATTCATCCTTTACATTCATCGGTGTGTAAATGGATTTATAGGCTTTTGGGGTCTTGTGCTTTTTTCTTTTGCGTTTGTGCTAATTACACGTTAATTTATTTAATGGAAACACAAAATACTAGTATACTACAATAACTAATAATATTGTATCATTTGATTCCCCGTGTTTTTCCTTCATATATTACCCTAGTGCAATGCACCTTTTTATTGATGACGTCATCGACGTCAGCATATTGTAGATCGTCTCATACCACTGTTTCACCAAGTATTGTTGTTAAAATTTATATGCTTCTAAAATCACGTGATAAAAAGAATCGGACACTCGATGTCATTTATACTAATATTTTTTAAAACTCTTCCAAGAAAAATGATAGTATGTTTACTTACTATTACTTTTCTCTGAACTCGACAATTAACTGTTTGTTAAATCCTTTACAACTTAAAACAAAACAATGCCGATTTTGAACAAATATTGTCTACAATTTTACCTCCTTTTACATTTATTATGAATACCAGGCCCACCGAACTGGTACCCAGCTTCTGTATCAGTTGCAGTGAACGAAGAATAATCGGATCACCATGTAAGAATACATTCTCTATTTAGGGTGATATTAAGCCATGCGATAGCAAGAGCACGCGCCTTCTACATCACGATGTTGTTTACGTTCGCTTCGACGAAGGGTTTAAGATGCATTAAGCTTCGTTTCTATTTTATATTATACAGGAATCTATGTTATCAATATTAATATTGCTTTGCTGTTTAAAAGAGCATTCGTTAAGCTGTGGATTTATCAATTCAAATTATGTTTTAAGCCTGCTGTGTGCTTAAAAACACGATTACTCCAATCATTGTGTTACAATGGATCGGCATTTGCTCTGTGGTACCACATATACAAGTATTTGATGATTTTTTTTAACACAGATCACATAATGAAACAGTTATGGACTATTTAGCCAGGTAGCCGTACATAATATGGATTAAATAAAATAACCACTTACATATTGTTATTTTAATTTTATAGATTTTTATATTTCTAATCAGTATTTTGGTTTTACATCAATTATATTTTCCTTGCATTTAACTTTATCATATTCGACTTTGTATTACCTGTCAAGTGTCGGTGTGCAGTAAAACCCAAACTACAAAATACATGCCAATATGGCTACACTTGATGGACGATGTAGGGGCCATCCATTTTTGTAAACTGGTGCATGTACATTATTCATGTTTATATTGTATGTATATGTATGAATGTATATTTTATTTGGTAACTAAAGTTCTCCGGCCCACAAAACATTATATTTAAATACAAACATAGATAAAGTAATGCCTCGTAATATCAAGAATTAATGCATAATATAAGGAAATATTCCATGATGATGAATTTTCGAAAAGGTAAATAATAATTAAGTATTGAATTTTAATGTGAAAATCTAGTGTTTAAAAGCACATGTTAGATAATAAACGTATTCAGAGATTTTTCTAATAACATTAGGGTCATTTGACATAAGAAAGTAAAAGTTATATCTACTAATCTCTGATGTATACCAGCTAAACAAATAAGTTTGTCTTATCTTTAGATACTTTCCACATATGAAAAAAGCATGATATTCACATTCAGTTATGGTTAAATTGTTATTAAGTAAACAGAATGTACATAGTCTATTATGAATATCTATATGTTCTATTTGAAGCTGTGTATTTGAACATCTGAAATTGCAAGGGTTGTTTTGAACTTTAATGGAATATTAATGCATAGATATTGTTCTCATGATTGATATGTATATATTAAACAGATATTGATTAATTGTTTGTCCGTCTGTTCCTTTGTATATTTGTCTGCTAATGATGTAAGAAAATGGCGCCCCTGGCCGAGCAGCAGTCACTGTCGCTGACGTGTAACTTCATTAAATATTTCAAATTAACTCATTTCCAAATGTTGAAAATGTGAATTGACGACTACAAAAACTAGACTGCAAATGCCATTGCTTTGTTATTCACTCTTATTGCGATCTTTAGATTTCAATAACACATAATATAGCCATTGGTGTTTCCGAACGATTTCCACTTAAAGCGTATCTAAGATATCGCGAATTATTAATTTATCCTTCCATCACCTCGGATATTAGATATATAACGCCAGGTGTAAGAACATTTGCTTTATTAAACATCAGAGTGATAACCTGTCACAAGGATACAGACGGACTACTTTTCAAAAGCATAAATTCTACGCGCACTTATAGTGTTCTAAACGTTGTCAACTCGTATTTTTTTACATTTTTAGGGACGTAACACGTTGGTGATAAAAATACAATAGTTTAGAATTTAGAAGAATTTAAATCCATTTGTTGTTGTTTATTTTCATGTTATTTGACTTCACATGCGGTGACATAAACGTCTTCGAAAACTACACATCATTTATCTGTGTCAGTTTATAAACACGGACTTAAAAGTAGCAGTTAACTTATTATTCATATAAAAGGCGAACGTATGCATGTACAATTCGGATATAAGATAGTGCGATGTTATGGTGTGCAATTACGTTGAGTCTCGACAAACAATTGTCAAATGTCAAATGAGACACCATCCAATAGTTCTGCGAAACTTAAATATTGATTCTGTACCCCACCCATCCTTGGTAAAGTGTGAGTTTGAGGTTACGGTGATGTAGCGGCTATGATGTTTTAGCGCCACTGGCTACAAGTTAGTTAAACTTTATTTACGTTTCTTACAGATCGTATTTGTGACGGATTAGTAAATTTAGTCCTTTCTTAAGCGCGATTGAAAACATAACATTCTCACTCGAAGGCGATTTTAATTTTTGGAAAGTAGACTTAACAGTTAAAAATCACTTTTCTTTATAAGACAGTTGGTAGGATAAATAAAATACAAGGCTGGAGTTGAGCAAAGAAAATGTTATCACACCCATCACGATAAATCTAAATGCAGACTTATTTTGAACATTCAAATTATTGAAATGTCATTTATATCATTCGTCTTTCCTATGCCGTGTCATACATGTATTCTTATTCAGATCTTTAAACATAGTGATTTGTGACATTTAAAAAAAATAATCTTATATTAATTCATGTTATTACAATAAGCGAACTATTTTTACCACGATCCATCGTGAATACTCCTAAAATAATGTTTCTCTAGTAGAAAGTAAAAGGAAATCAGCATCGGTTATCACATAGTATATTTTGCTGTGGCGGTTCGCTGCCGTTTGCATGATTCGACATATAGCGAAAGTTTAGGCATGCTTCCTTGGAAATTTACCGAAAAATGTATGCAATCTAGAAAAAATATTCACCAATTATTATGACATGTTTATTATAAAATAGGGTAGAAAGTGTGTGTAAGTGAATTAAGATGCCGCCACGGCACAGGAATATAATACACTTGTATCTTAAAAATATGACAACATATGACTGATTATTTTAATAAAAGAAAGACATGACACCATAGCGCAGACCATCATAGTTACATGTGTAGAGTAACTAGACTCTACCCCATACATATAGCTATCCGCTGAGGTCCCTGTGTTTCAACAATCGACCACGGAAGCCAGAGGTTAGAACTGTAAAGTTAAGGATGGTACCCAGCAATTTGCAGATATCAAATATATGTATGAAATTACAGTCAACTCTCGTTATGTCAAAATCGGTTATCTCAAATTTCCGGTTATGTCAAACTGTTTTCTACGGTCCCGTTTTTTCCCCTATAGTTTATATATAGTTCGACTCCGCTTAAATCAAATTCGGATGTGTCAAATTATCGGATATATCAAACTAAATTCTTTGTCCCCACACGTATAAAACTGTTGAAATCAGTTGGTCTATCTCAAACTTCAAATTGCTATAAGATGCAAAACGGCAACAATAGTGATTTTCACACCTACCGTGAAACTCGCGAAGATTTGGGCGCGAGTTTTATCGCCAATTATCGGCAATCAGGATGTCACGTAATTTAGAGAAGAGGTTAATCGATTATTATTTAATTAGCTGATTTAATGAACAACAATTTCGTTAATCAATTAACGCTGATTAAAGGGTTTCAGTTTGTACTTGTTGTTGTAACAGTTTTTGAGAACTTGTTGACACGGCCTTCTCAACTTGTAAATAAAATGAGAGGTCGCGTTAGTGATTTTATCATTCTTCCACTACCGACCCACAATACACGTACTGATTATTGAATAAAAAAAATAAGATTGGTTATGGCAACAGACCAGACACGAGGAAGTGTCGAGCAATCTGATGAAGGACCCGGTCTTAGTACTTAGGGGATAGTCAGATCGACATTAAACTCTCTTACAGCTGAGCCATCCAGTGAAGGACCCAAAGCTGGGGGATAGCTGGATCAGCTGCTGTGTCTGGTAAAGGAGGAGATAAGAGAAAGCTAGACACAAATCAGAAACTTAGTTTACAGTGGCAGATATAACAAGGAATTTCAGTCTTTACCAGTCATCGTGTAGCAGGTAAGATTATTAAGATTTACACAAACTATCCTTAAATTCGGATATCTCAAACTTCGGATATCTCAAACTATTTTCTACGGTCCCTTGAAATTTGAGATAACAAGAGTTGACTGTATGTCTTAGCCATTATTTAGGAATTTCGATATCATTTCTACATTGACCCATACATCATTAAGCAAAGACACTATTGAACTCTACCTAGCGTAGAAAAAACGGAAATTCTATATTATCTTTTTGTTTTGTTTAATTATTTTAATTTGAATACACAGAGGTTCAGATAGGTTACTTTTATCTTTCTATCTTCAAACAAATGTATGGGAAGCGCACAGCAGGCCAGGTGAAAGTGCGGTCAGGTGTTGCGGTATTAGCTAAGTGACAGGTCGATCATAGGCGCTCCTTATACATGTCTTCCTTGACCTTGTGCATACATGTATCTGTAAGTTTCAATCAAACAGAATACACGTTGGTTCTTATTATTCCTTTCGTCAGGATGCCTCAGTTCGATTACAGGATGTACATAAAAATTAAGTAAATATAGAACTGTATATTTTGTTTTTAATAATATCATATAAAGAGGACTTAAGCCATGTTTCCATTGTGATTGTTTATAGCCCACTTCCGTGGAACCAGTACTCAGGTATAAGTTACCTGGAACAATAATATTAAGGGCCTTGCTCAAGGTCCACTGTTTCGTGCCAGGCATGGAAGTTTAATTTCGGATACCCCTCTCTACACCACACACCCCACCGCTCTACTACCTGATTACAGATCCATCACCTTAACCATTGCGGATCGGGAGGTCGTGGGTTCGAACCCCGGCCGGGTCATACCAAAGACTTTAAAGTTGGTAGTAGTGGCTTCCCTCCTAACGCTCGGGGCTAAGGGGACAGCATTACGCCTGACTCGTCGGTGTCAGTTTAATGGACCGGCCGGGTTCAGTCCCTGGGCACCTCATAAGTGCCCCTGTGCTATAATGATAGAAATGTCGCTGCGCAGTATCGGCAAAATATGCCGGCTTATCCCATCCCATCCCTTAACCATAAGACCACGCACGCTCGATTCGTTTAAACATATATAAAAATAGAAGTAGTTTCTATGACTGGTGAGACAGGGGCGACCGTAGATCAGCGATTGAGTCGCCGACTCCTAAGTCCTGACAGCTTAGCCTCACACTGCGTTGGTCCGTTTCCCAGTCGAGGAGAGGGACGTGTTAAAGGTCTTCCAGCTTTCCTGCAGTACTGTGCGCCGGAGTTTCTACCCAGACATTATGTCACTGAACTTTCTTCACCAAAATAGCTGCAATTCGCAATGATAATTAAAAAACGGTCGCTGCTAAGTTGTTGTTTATCAATATGAATGGTCAGCAAGGAGTTCGGATAAAATGACAAATCAGACAAAACTGTCTTGGCCTGTTTTTCACAGCGAAATTCAGCACTATATCTGCTTCAAGCTGACATCGTATCCAGGTTACCGTTCAAATTGTTGATTTGTAGGACAAACTGGATAAATTCTCTAAAAATCAGACGCCTACTCAACGCATTTTGCTCCCATAGAAAATAATAACGATTTTATTAAATATATTTTTATTTTAAAAAATGTAGCTGATATTTTAAAGCAATACAATCCAATGTTCGAAATCGACAAATTACATTTGAACAAACAGACATGTGTTATTTAGTATCATTCTTGTCCTTTCGTTTGTGATTGAAAATCAAACGCGAAAACTCAAGATTCAAAATGGAAAAAAAAACAGATGGTTGACTTAAAATGACAATTCTGACACTACCATGCATGATTTCTAGATTTCGTGATAAATGACTTGTTAACAACACATACTTAGATAAATCAAGAAGCTCTCTATTCAGAAAAGGTCTTAGTTGATATAATTTGGCTTATCAATGTATACTTATGGTATTTGATGCCGCTATTGACTGCGGTGCCTCTTATGATGCATTTTTATTTGAAAGATAGTATAGCAGGGAATAGCAGGAAATCGCAGCTGTTCTGTGAGACTATTTTTCAAAGAATCGAGCAGTCCGTTTTAACAGTGTAGCTTGCAACAATAAACTGTAGCTTGCAATCACGAAAAGGTAGCAGATATTAATAGGACTTCGCAGCTGTTTAATCAAGTTATTGTTTAACACAAGAAACCGAGTATGCCGATGCTAACAATGCAGCTTGTAACTGTAGATGTAGCAGTCAGCAAGAAAAAAAGTTCAGTATAATCAGATAATCCAGTTCAAGGACGAAAGTTAAGTAGCGGATAATCTAGTTCCGATCCAAGTTATGGTTTGTAACTCTCATATAATAATGAATTAATCGTCAGTGTATGAGAGAGTTTAGTTTAAAAATAGTTACCGTATTTTAAGCGCATGCTCTTTATGGCACCTTGAATGTCTCACATACGTGCACTTTCTTGTTTTATACTGGACAGCAATAAACGTTTCAGGTAAATTGTGGTTACTAATTGGTAAACCTTCTTGCAGTTGTGGTCAAAACCCTGTAATGAAAAATTAGTATGAACGTCGACGCGCCAACAGGAAATAATATAATATATATTGGTGATTGATGGTCCATGGGTAGGAGTATGCTCTCAAAAGAAGTGACTCTGGAAGGGTGTTGATGCATTTTAGGCGATATTTTACACAACAAACTCTGTCTAAAACTTAAGTTTTAAACGATCACAAATAAAAGAATACATTTAGTAATAATAATCATCTACGATTAGCTTTTCTTTGAACAATAGGGACAAAAGAAAGACTATCAAAAAGTGTAATAAAAACTGTCAATAGATTAGACATTATTTGATAAAAGCATTTTGTCGATGTTTTGTTGTCTTCCTTTGCTGTGTGTGCTTTTTTGTTTTTGTTTTTTGTTTTTTATGTTGTTGTTGTTGTTGTTGTTTTGTTGTTGTTTTTCGAATATTCAAATCCAATCACATTTAAGACTTCACACGAGCGTAAGCCCATTTAGGACCCAGTAAACTACACAAGAACCACAAATGGTAATTGATCCACATATAGGTCGGTTGTGTTATCAGTTATATATAGCAGAATTGAGGGGCGTCCGTGGCTGAGAGCGGTTCTAGCCGAAGTCTTGCAACTCCTCGGCCCCTCGCTGCGCTGGTTCGAATCTCGGTCGGTACAAAGGTAAATCGATGTTAAAAACTTATGCTATCGTCTATGTAACTTTTCCCCTTTTCCCTTTCTTCTTCTTTTTCTATCTTTCATTCTTTTATTTTGCTATTGTGCTTTTTTGATATTTATTTTGATTTTTTTCATTTTGATTTTTTACTTAACTTCATGTAAACAGAAGAAAAAAAAGACCAGATACCCAGAACCGAATTCTATTTGTTTATGTTATACAACTCAAAGACATGACTGATAGCTTAGCAATTTCAATCTGGGAAGCGTAATTAGAATGCTTAATTGATTTTCTTGATATTTTATTAAATTCTTAAAATAGCTACCTGTGATGCGTATTGTGCTTTTGTTCTACATTGCAACTCCTGCACAACTCTGGGGTGTCAATGAGAAGCTTTAAACGGGAGTTTTAAACGTGGTATACGACAATTTGACTATATATATAATACTTGTAACAATATCTTTACCAATGCTTTGGTGAAATTTGGGCATAATTGCAGCAAAAACTCATATTTGTGTCCATGTAAAGATGATTTTAAAGACTATATTGTAAGATTATACGAGTCGTGAAACAATTTACTCTCAATGTTAATTCTTTCCAAAACTGTATATTAGCACGATGGTGATCTTCTCTTAATTAGATATAGAAATCAGAGCGAATTACCAGAATGGCGATATAACGTGATCTCAGAAGTAAGTGGTCACATGGCTTTCTTAGTTTAAAAAATAAGTGATCTAGTTGTGCTATCCAAAAATAAAATAAGTTCTTGTGGACTGTTATCAATAGGTAAAGCCTTGTATAATGTATTTATTACACACTATCCCGACCGAAGCTGGGTAGGGTCAGTGTTACGTAATTGCTGTAGCAAATATCGAATATTCGAATATTTGTTAACATCCCTAAAAATAACTCGTTAGCGAGGCTCAGATAGGAAATATTTGTTTGCAATGACAATTGTGGATTAATGCTTCACAGTTCACACAGATCTATGGCATCAATAAACACATTTTCAGATACCACCTTTAAAGGCAACCGTGATATTTCATTTTATTTCGTGAAGAAAATTGTGATATCATGTTTTGCCTCATTAAATTGACGACCTTTAGAAATGCCTCACCAAAAGTGTCCACACACTAACGAAGGAGTATGAATACCCCATGATGATAACAATACCTGACCATTGAGAACAAGGCATTGTTTACCAGTAGAATATATATCTGTGCTATTCATGCGTATTAATTAACATTTGAAGGACGTCGTATTGCCTTAAATCTCTTAAATGATTCGCGGATTCATTGCAGCACTTGGTGCGCTCACGCCATAAATAACAACATCCTCCTCTACATGTTTTATAAGGTTGTCTGGCGATGATAATAAAGACATTTGTGGTTTATTTTCCATAGGATATGGCTGAACAAATGTATAAGTGGTGTATTATTGCGGCTATTTGCCAAGGTATGTGACTATACAAATTAATTTTATGCTAACATTGAGCTTCATGTTTATATAAAAATTGCAACTTTATGTAATGCTAACAAAAGGTGAAGAACAAGAGTGAAAATTAACTTTTGTTTTAGCTTGACTCCGGAGTGAAGTAAAATTCCGATATTGTCTGGAGATATACAATTAAGTGTGAAGGGTCATGGCCTTGACCGTAATCAACTGAGTTAAAAAAACAGCGCGAATGTGAGACATCCAAAGCGTCACAGAGAGCATGCACTTTAAACAAGGAGATAACTATCCATGGAACTAAAAACTCTTAAATTGTCGATTCATTACATAAACATACGATTTAACGAACTGGTTGTCCCTAGATACTAGACTATATGCTACTTTGCTTTCTTACGTATTGTTCTGCTGCATCTGTAATTACAAGCTGTATTGTTAACATCGGTTAACCCGGTTTCCTTTTTTTAAACAAAACTTCTCTGCACCCCCCCCCCCCCCACCCCTTACACACACATCCCCTTGGATCCGTCCCTGAAATGAAGACAACATACCCGTGTGGGCAGCTTTTCACTTTTTTTATTATGGCACATATATAGGATAATTTTTCAACATATAAGCTTTACTACAGCAACTGTTTGTCTGGGGCAAATATAGTTTCAGTCGCTGTTAACAATACATGCGTATGAAGTATTGTACTTATATGCCCAAACATAGTAAAAGGGCTAAGATGTAGTAACGCATCAATGTTCGTCTATTACAATCGAATCTCATAATATAAATATTTTACTCTTTATTTATTTATTTACTTTAATCCGGTATATAAGTGCACTTATCATAACACACACCCGGTGACACGTGTAAACATTCAGCTGAAACATGGTGTGAATATCAACTAAATCATGAGGCCCATAGCTGCCTGTATGCAGAATACGCAACAACGTACACATTGTCTTCAAAAGCATTAATGGAACAAACAATTAAATCTGAAATAATCGAACGCTAGTAGAGGTAAGGTGTATTATTTTCTATCAACTAGTAAAATTTGCACCACGACAAGATCTAAAATAGCGAAATCAATTAAGTAATGTAATTTCGTTTACAAGATGATCACACAGATCACGCATTATATTTTACTTAAAATCAAGTTATATGTTGATAACAAAACCTCCCCAGAAGGCACCATGCACAATCTAGAAACGCAACGTTTTCAGAGGGAGAAGTCCCCGGACTCCCTTTGCGGCCATGCGTACACATCATATCAAGCCTAGCTACGCCCCTGACAACATAACGGGTATTGACCATAAGTGGTCATACGTATGCTAAATTTAGATGGGGACCTCGTTTTCCTACGATTTCCAGTGTGAACGGAAAATGGAGAGCACATTGGCGGTTAGATTATATTAAATATATCTAGAAACGAAATCAGGTCATTTCGTGTTGAAATATCAAGTGCACTGTGTGTTTTCAATCCATTACAGCAACAATTGACATTGTTATCGCATCTCCCTTTTCTCCAGGACTTCTGCGTTGAACTTATTATCTACTTTAAATCTAAAAATAATTCGTGAATCAAAATCACGGTTCTATTTAAAGTTGGAGTGTAAACCGTGTTTACTTATATTAAGCATCCCAGTCGGTCTTTTTGCCGACTGATCGTTCCAAGGGGGTATCTGTATGTTTGTTTTTATATATAATTGTGTGTTATGGCTCGTCCTTTTTTGTCACATTTACATTTACCATGTATGCCTTTGTCTAGAGGTAGGTTAGATTTAATTAAAGGTGGTAATTTTTATAGGAACTTTTCTTATTTATCTATTATTGATCATTAATCTTTGTTGATCGGAGCTTTCAAAAACATCGTGTTTGCTACGCACAAGAGAAAGGTTATTAACATTGAAAATATATTCCGGCTAAACGGTAGCTCGTTTCTTTCCTAATCAAGATACTTTCACGGCTGTCGATCCAGGCTAGAAGTGTGTCTGTGCTTAATGTTACAATTAAACTGTTAATGCTGGAAATACAAGAAGGTTTAAAGTGATTGAGTAAAGATAAAAAAAGGTGATATGTATGTATAAATGTACCGATTCGCGTCAGGACACACAAGTCCAGAATCCTCGGTATAACGTGATTTCTAGTTATTATACCTCTGCTTGCTTTTAACATCATATGGTTTGTGTCGTAAATACATGTAGGGGAGGTTATGGTAACAAATATTTTTCCGCAAATGTAAAGATTGTAACCGAGACAATTGCAAAGTTGAATAATCAATTATACGTGTAACGGTATTTTTTTTTATCTTTACCGGGTCGAGGGATGTTGCTGTTTGTTTTGTTTTTTGCACAGATATGACATCGAATCAATGTTAGTTTGTTTTTCTAGTTAATGCTCATTGAGTTATGAAAGTTCTCTAGTTTCAGTTACATTTCTTTTTTCCCCAACAGCTCGCATTATGGCCCATTCATTGGAAGAATAGAAAAAGGGACATTACCGAGACACCCTTGTCCGTCCGTTTGAGACGTC
Source organism: Sinonovacula constricta (assembly GCA_007844125.1). NCBI lineage: Eukaryota > Metazoa > Mollusca > Bivalvia > Cardiida > Solecurtidae > Sinonovacula > Sinonovacula constricta. Next base: position 26,849,722 of record CM017567.1, read on the forward strand.
ATCCGTCCTTAGATTTCTAGTTTCTGATCAATATCCTGTAGAATTGCCCGGTGGATTTAATTTATATTTGGTTTTAATTGTGTATTGCTATGGATCATTTTCGACTTTTTTTACTTGCTATTTAATTTTAGGGGAATAATGGACCTTTCCTGGGATACTTTAAATCAACACACTGAGACTATATTTGTGCATTTGGCATATTTCTAATTAGGTACTAGGGAGGTTTTTGTTGTTGTTTTGTTATTTTGATCTTTAAATGCATCGCAGCGACAAATTATTGCAATTATTGTATAGCGATGGCAAGTTATGTTGGTGGAGGAAGAAATCAGACCTATGTCTATGTAGAATAACCGGCACACAGAAGGTCAGCTGGAAGACCTTCAAAATTAGTTCCTTCGTCCCGACCGGGTATCGAAGCCGCGCTGTGGGAGGCTAAGCAGTCCAATGAGTTACAATTCGTTGAAACTACTACTACGCGGTGTACAAGGACAATGATCATTTGAGGTAAGTGCTTATTGCTGTTTTGTCTTTGCAGCCCTAATCGTCCAAGCATCAGATGTAAAATACATCCGAGCAACTATCAAGGACGTCCTTGGCTGCGACCGCCACCATGAAGTCAATGCGACAAACAAGGCACGTGTGATGCGGCACATTCACGATGAGTTCACAAGATTTGGCCTTGAAACCCACTACCATACCTTCACTAGCCCTGCTATTGCAGAGGTTTGACCCTTGCATTTTATTATTGTGTCATTAATGTTTTAAGGTGGTCGGTGATGATTTGTTAACATACAATTATTCATTCCAAGTTGTGACGTTCGAGTGTGTGTGTTTTATGTTCGTTGTGAACCTGTGTAATCAATCAAAGCTCTTCCATCTATAATTTAATTAATTCGTGAGCCAGTTTCTTGCGAAATGTAATATTTATATATATACCGAGCTATAACCATTAAGTGCATTGTTACCGTGACGTATGTACATCCTGCAGTGGAACAGCCAGTACGTTTCCAGCATCGCATAAGTACGTTATAACTTCACTAGAGCCCAGGCGAGTAGTTGTCTCTTTGATGATAGGTTTAAAAGCTTCACAAGTGTCAGAAAGTTATTTTAATTTATCTTTAATACAAATTAACATGAGGTTGAAACATTTATACTTGAATACGAACCGCCCGATTGGTCTAACATTTGATACAGCTGAAGTTCGAACCCGACTGAGTACGCCTTCTTGCATTTTGATAAACTTTATATATCATTTTTGTGCTTTTGTTTGTGTGTATTCATTTGTAAATGTGTTTGTGAGTGTATAAGTGTGTTTGTTTGGTGTATGTGTGTTTGTTTGTGTGTTAATTTGTTTGTTTGATTTATTAACATTTTTAAGGTTCGCCCTCACTAATTTCTGACTTTTGCATCGAATAGTTCGCTGACATATTTTCATCATCGCACCTTTTAGTGTTGTTTGTTGTTGTTTTTCCATGTTTGGTTCTTTCAGTTTATTTTGGATTATATTAATTTTCAAATTTTTATCTAGAATGTGGAGTTCCACAATGTAATTGGCATACTGAAAGGACAAAGGTTTGGAACACCAAAGGATAAAATCGTCGGACTGGCAGCCCATTATGACACTGTTTCATCAACTTCCGGTAAGCATTGAACTAGCCATTCAAGTCGAATTCTGTAGCAAGTGTTATGTTTAAATCGCTATTTATGTTGACCTATGTGTCTTTCATATTACAGGCATCATTGTCGGATATGTAACCTTCAGACTGTTGGGTTATCTTCATAAAACTCATCCCATTGTGTTTTTTTTGTTTGGAATTTAATTTTACTTAACATATAATTCAGAAGGAAGAAATGTATTCAAGTTCTCATTGTTTTGTTCTTTCACACACTTATGCAATGAACCAATAGTATCGGAAAATGTAATGTTCCATAAATCTTCTTTAAATCGCATGCTCTCTACGTCGCCATGGATGTCGCGCATCCGGGATATTTCTTGTTATTTTTTTATGTGTGAAATATTCAAATAATCTGTCTATAGTTAATTATATATAATTTTAGACAACTCATTAACTTTAAACGTGTAATTGTGTTTATAATATTAACATACAGGGGTGGATGACAATGGATCTAGTGTTGCCGCGCTGCTAGAGGTCGCTAAACGGATGAAGCCGGGTTATCATCGTCTTAACACCATTATCTTCATCAGCTTTGACGTAGAGGAATATAGTAAGTTACGTTTAATATCTTAGAATTGGACTATAATTTTTAAACGATAGAACTAAACACGCAGGATGACGTAGTACAATGTCAAACAATGGACGCCTTCAATCCTAGCAAAGCTTCAAAAAGAATCATCGTAATCCTAACAGCGCTGCGGACACTGGGATATTCATTGATTCAGAAAATAGGCATATTGTTGAGATAATGAAAACCGCTATAGATATATATTGGTTTGTAATAGATCAACCGCCCCTTTTAAAACTATACAACTCCAAGTTCAATGTTTAATAGATATGGCAGACTGTTATTAAGCGTCGAGAACCAAAGCTGGCAGAGGTGGTATCAATCGGCCTTTACCGGTTACGTAGCACGTACCACGTCTCAAGGGATGCGGTATTTCCTGGCGCTCTATATGGTGGTTTATGTATAAAGTAGTATTCCATTTTATAGTACATTAACACCTCGTATAAACAGGCTGGACATACTATGGTTAACATTTTATTATTTTATACTGCTAAGGGGTTTTGACTGTGTGACTCTCTATAGTTTCACATCCTATAATCGAATTACGTGGAGCTATTAATTGTTGCGCTAGGAATAGTTGAACTTAGTTGAACTCTGTAAGGTCAGCTGTTTTTCCCTGAACAGTAACATTGCTTACGTTGAATTAATTGATAAGGCAGTGAATGCAAAAACCATACGCTAAAACATCTTAACAGGCATTTGCCACAATCACAAATGCTATTTCCAAAAAAGTTCATTCTGCGTTGTGCCAATATATATAATTATATATATAAGTGATCTTAGTGAACATAGCAAACGCCCATTTTGTGTCCGATGTTTACAGAACATCAAACTGCGTATCCCCATACATGTATGGGTAAGATAAAAGCTGAAGCACTCCTGTGGTGTAGTGGAAGTGTCGTCGACTTTGAAATCTTTTAGACTGCTAAACCTCTTATCTCATGGGTTCTAGTCCAAAACGAGCGAAATACTAAACAAGGAAAATCACTCAAGCTGACATACGGCGCGCTTGTCTCTGATCCTACTCTTAATCGAAATAGCAGGGCGTTTCTATAATAAACGTAGTTGGTCCCTTCGATGTTTTCTTTTCTAAACAAAACGAAATTACAAAGTGCAGGGTCAATATTATGTGACTGACTCAAGCCAAAATAATTATTTAACAACACAAAATAAACTATAACACAATAAAGGTTATGTGCGCAATGTTCACAAGGTTTTGCCATGATATATGCTACCCACAAAGATCTTGCCTTAGATGTCTTCGTAATTTGGTCATCTAGGAATCAAAAAGTAGATACCATGGTCCAGGTTTAGATGACAAAGATGAGGATGCTAATTATTTATTTAGATAAGTAAATCCTAATTAAGGCCATGGATCTGTGATTCTGTGCAATAAGAACCATCTTGTCTCAATTTAGGAGTGATTTAATTATATCATAGGGCGCCCGTGGCCGAGCTTGAGATGCTGATCTGTAACTCTTCAGTCCTTCATCACGTGGATTCAATAACCAGTCAGAACGAGAACGTTCATGAGGGGAATTTTTCAAGCTGATCTGTGTCTATGGTGCGCCGGTGGTTCTATCTAGACACCAATAAGTTGCTAGACATCGCTATGAGACCCTCGTCATGGCGGTACGATGTAACAAACACAAAACGTACAATTTTTTAGATTTAACCGGAAGTAAAGAGTTCGTAAAGACTTGGTGGAAGAATTGGTTGGCGACCCACTATGCCAGTACAACCACTAGTATCAATGGAGTAATTGTTCTTGACACAATTATGAACTACAACAAGTCGGCACATTCTCAAGTCATTCCTGACAAGCTCAAAGCGGTGGTAAGCAAAAACTTGCATTTAGTTAACTTACAGAACTTTCAGGGTGTTTTTGCAATGCCACACAACAACCCAAGTATAGTCATTACAGGAAGGTCCAAATATAAAAGGTGAATGAATACGCCAGAAAAAAATGTCTGGATGGATTCAATGACGCATCGTAGATCAACTGGAAGACCTCCGATATGATGGTTTGCCCGTTAAGGACCCGAACCCCTACAGTAAGGGAATCATGCGCGAAAAGGTGTACAAAAGTCGACGACTTTGCATACTCGATCACCGGCGACATTCTGTTTTCTATGCATATCTTTTGCGAACTTAAAACAAGAACGTTGAAAAATCTAGATAGAGTTATAAAGTTGCATTTTCAAGCACATTAGGACAAAAGTTGTTCTGTTTTTGTAATGGTTCATATGCCCTTCCCCGGGATCGAACCAATTACTTATGTAAACCATTCAGCCATAGCTGATGCTTTAACCTATGATGCTTATACAGGTAGTCGCTTTTAACATGTTAGTTCAGAATATATAGCTTAAAATTTATTATTAGTGCTCTGTACATAAATTACTTTTAATTTATCCATTTGCATATTCTGTTGTCAGTTGCGTACTTTATGCAGATTGATTTTCGTTCGAGGAATTTTATATTTTATCATACACCCTGCTTACCTGTTAACCACCAATCTCTGACTCTAAAACCTTAAAAATATAAACATTTTCAGCTACCAATTCTCTTCCCGGAGGTTGATAAGAACTTGAAAGCCGACAACTATAGCGGCGATTTCTTGGCGACAATTCACCGAAATGTGCACGATCAGATACTGGCTGACACGTTTAAAAAACAGTGGGGTCTAGTGGGACATGGAGATCGCGAGAGGTTCGAACTCGAATCCTTCGGTTTGAGCATCGATAATCTCACGACAGAAGAACTGAAATTTTATTCAGATTTTCTTCGTAGTGACCACCGAAGCTTTTGGATGCACGGATACCCAGCAATCTTTCTGACAGATACTGGTATGTTATCAACATTTTGCCGTTTGCAGAAAAATACAAGCAACCATGCCTTAAAGCAACAGTTTAAGACTTAGCGTGACACACATGTAGACTTTTAGTCACAAGTTCATTGCTGCCCTACAATTTTTCGCAAACTTTATTATATTTTATATAGCCAATATGTTATTTATTTATAGTCAGTATGCCATAGACTCTTTTAGAAGAGTCTGTACATATCTTAACATGAATGTATAGATATGTGCTTATCATCATTGTTTTATTATTGTGAGTTTTTCTATGGCTAGTATGCTTGTTATCATTTAACATATTTTCGCAATATTTATATTAAAGATGATTATAACCATTTTTATAATACTTCTTATCATTTCACTGTGCCATATATCCTTACTATTACTTGATCATTTCAATGTGTATATATCTTTAATTATACTGTTTTATCATCCCAATTACTTTATCATTTCCAGCAAATTACCGTGGCAAAATGCAGGAGTGTTATCACAAACCCTGTGACAACCTTGAATGGATGATGACAGACGACAATATCAAGTTTCTGTGTAAAACCGCAGACGCCATCTTCAACACGTTGCATCATCTGTCTGGACCCAAAGGTAACGGTTTGTTTTGTTTTGCAAACGTGTTATTGTTCGATGTTCAATGGCTTTGTTGTGTAAAAAGTATCACGAATAAAGCTTTGTGCAGCTTTTTATACACTAAAATAAACGTGAACAAACTTACATGCAAGGATGCAAATATAACGTGTTACATGCACATTGCACGCACCCATTACGCACGTATCACGCACGCGGAACACACGCTCGCATGTAAAACGCTGTCCGAACGGGAATAGAAGACACAAAATGCATTCACTCGTGTGCGTGCACATTACAGCTCATTCGAACACATACTTTTTCGCCAAGTCTAATTGTGATTCGTCCTTCACTGTTTCGTCGTTATTTAACTAGTTCGCTTTTTTCTTTTAACAAACCCATCCATCGTTTTGCTGGCAGAATATATACGGCGCATAATTTTTTCGTGGTTATTTATTTGTGAATAAATTGAATTATTTCTATTTTTAAATATTTGTATTCTAAGAAATAGCTGTGTATGTTTGTAAATAATAATGACGTATCGGCTTGATGTATTATCATTCAAGGAAACATTATGCTCGATCGTTCGTAAACAACAACAGACCAGCAGGTGTATTACTTGTGTAATTCATTAGCAATCTTCTTTGCAGTGACCTCCCTTCATATTATTTCGCACCTACAGCCTAGTGAAGGTGATGGTGGCCTAAATTTAAATGATTTTTGTTTAAAGTCATCACTTGATCTAATTAGGAACTGTATTAGTTACATTTACTGAAAATGACTTTAAATATTATAATTTCTATAAAAATTGCATTTTCTGCGACGAAGACCGGAAGTAGTATCTGATTTTGATTGCTATTTATGAGCAAATAAGGGATAATGAATGAATGAAACCATTTGAAATTCTATGAGTCACATGGTAAGCTCTTTGGTCACAAGACTACCCACCCTTAAGTGATTGGTTCCCAGGAGTTGTCAACTTGATGTAAATAATCTAATTACATATGGCAAGCAAATTTACACGTGTGTACATAATAAACTAATTGAGATTAACAGCTTCTTAAGAGCATGCCGCTGTAATAAATGGAATGACGATAGCCTGTTGTTATCAGAGGAACATACAGGATTTGTTCAGATTCCAAATTAAGCGACGACAACCCCTGCTAGATCCGTCGATATCCATCTATTGATAACCTATCAGCATATGACGTGACTCAAGAAGTTGCAAGTTTATTAAATTTTATAGTTATTATTGTGCTGCATCCGTTATTCATATAATACACATGTACATGAATAATAGCAAGATAAAAAAGAAGTTAAGTATAGCAAGTGTAGTCATATGTTTCGCAAAAACATATCGGTGCATGTTGTTTATAAACCTTTAAAAAAAGTTGTTGTTTTTTTCTCTTAATAATACATAACAATATTCAGGTCATTAAAAGATATAGTTTCCACATATTAATTGATTTTTGCCTTCTATCGCTTAATAGGTATGTTTTGTAAATAATATATGCTATATAATTTAATATTGAATTTATTATATTATAGTTGGGTATATCTATTTTGTAACCTATTATTACATATTCCTGTTGGTTAATGCTTTTGAGATTCTAGTGCGTTGAAATGTAGTATTGACTTTTTCAAGAAGTAATTTAAAAATCTACATGTTACGAAAAAGTGTGTGTATACTTCTAATTCATTACAAGATAGACATAGCGGTGATGCTGTTTGGTCCCAGGTAAACAAATTCAGATTTGTGGGTATAATATTTTTAACTACTTTGTACTTAAATTGTTGAACATCGTTTGCTATAAGTAGCTTTATGTAAAATATAATACCAAGAGTTCCAGTTATTTTCTTTGTTAGAGAGATACGCCCATTGCTTGTGCATGATTGGTTTTGTGGAGTATTTATTAATCTAAGTTTTATATTTTTGTTTATTTGTCATTTATTTTATATCTAATTCGTTTGATTCGTTTACTAGTGTTTTAAGTGAATCGATCTTCTTTATAGTTTTTATCCATTCTTTTGGAGTTGATTGCATGAAAAAAATTATTTCAGATATCCAGTTCTGTTTGTTTTGTAACTTGTTGTAAATATATCAAGTGTTTAAAATACCTTCTTTTATTAGAAGGTCATTTATAAAAAAAGGTATGCCTGCTTCTATCCAATGTTCAAACAGTAGGAATTTTACTCTACGTTTAATAATTTTATTACTCCATATTATTTGTTTTTTGATATTGGCAAAATTATTGTTATGTTTCTTTTAAATGTTGTATATTAGGAAATTATATCCAAGTGTTAATCAGTTCTGTATAAAATGGGGTTAGTTTTATTGAATATTTATTAGGGACTTTAACGAATCTATATTCGTATCGTATATGAGGAGGTTGTTGCCAAGTTTATTTAGAATGCAAAGTGGTATTTTTGCCAATTTGCATTTGAGTTAGTTTTAAGATATTTAACCCATTTTAGTTTCATTGTTTTTGAAAATAAGTTAAAGTCTGGCATGTCTAGACAACAAGGGCTTTAGGGCCTATATGTTCTTTTTTTTATTTCTTGTCTGACCATAGGAAATTGAACATAATTTAGTTTAATGATATGTTTAGTGGTTACTATATTTTGGGTTAAGTAGTTAGTTTTGAAAGGAACATGCTTTTGATAGCGATTTTTCCTAACATAGTTAATTTTGTCCTTTTCCAGATATCAAGGAGTTTGAAAGCATTATTCATTTAATTTTTCCAATTTAAAAGGTCACAAGTTTCACGATTGTTACCCAAAAAGATATCTAATGATTTTATTGTATAGTTTGTCAGGTTTATGCCATGGGAGTTGATAATTTCAGTCGAATTCGTTTTTCCGATGCAAAGTCCAACAGTTTTCGAAATATTAAGTTTAACACCTGAAACTATATATATATTTAAGGCAGGTTATTTATTTTGAAAAGTTTATTTTAGAATGACAGATAAAGTTATAAAAAGAATCATTTTTGTTTTTGTTTGTGATTGTCGCTGGATTATCTAAATCATTTAAATATAATGTACGTAGTTGAATTTAACATTTTTATCGCATTTCTTCACGTAACTATTCTATGATCATATAGTGTGCATTTCATGTTTTTTTTTATAACATATAAATACAAGCTTCAGTTTATTAAAGTGTCTTGGCGACGGATGTATAAAATTGTACGGACAAAAACATAGTTGATGCAATTCGAAACAAGACAAGTCATCTTAAATGAAATCTTGGGTAAAATATGATTTAAAAAACAACAACTTGGAAGTTGATAAAGAACATTTAATGTACAACAAAATATTAACCTTTCTTTTGGAAAATAGGCCGGGTTTTCAACTATTTGCCAAACTAATGCACAATGATTCTTTTTCTGTAACTATACGCCTCGACGCACAATGGTATGTTTCTTGTTTCTGTAAGTGTACCTAATTATTACAAATGCAAACAGATATTAGATATAAATCTCGCCTCATCATATCCATGACGATCAGGAAATATATATATATATATAGATATATATATATAGATATATATATATAGATATATATATATAATTATATATATAGATATATATATAATATATATATAATTATATATTATAATTAAACAGACTTAATGTAAAAAAGAATGTGTTTGGGAATAATGAATGTCGTAAACACTCGAAAACAGCAAACTGTGAAACCTTCAGACTTCTATAATTACTATCTTGATACAGTGTCTTCATAAGTCTTCTTTGTCATTTAATATTTATTTATTAGTTTACTTATTTTACGTAACCTAGCAGATTGGTTACATATTACGTAGCAATGCTTAAGCCTGCTATGCCACATCTCATTTCTGACGCCTTACATCGGCCCTACGTTTCATATTTCCCGCGTTCGGAGAAAGACTCACTCTTTCAGGCCGCGAGTCACGTTTTCCCGAAAACCTTGGAAATTTCACGCAAATGAAAAAATTAAATTGTTGAGTCTATGTTTTTCAGATTTAAACTATGTGTAGTACATACATTGTATACATTGTTTGGATGGGATTGTTCGAGCCTACATGAACTGGATACTTTGCTGTATATTCAAGTGTGCCTATTTATAACACAGCATGCTAATTTTCTTGTAATAAAAGTTGTAAAACTTTTAGTAGCCACAGGATTTCGCACGTATTGTCACAAATACCAATCGCACACTGTCGCTATGGACGCTCAAACCATCGCGTGACATTCCTAAGTCGTAAATTATCTTAGCCGTACAGCTCATGTTCCTATGCTCAAGCAGAAGTACGCACCCAAGGCACGTCTGCCCGGCGTCAGGAAATATCGCATTAAAGTGGTTATAATAAGTTGTTAGGTGTGTGTTCACAATGAAGTTTGCACTATATCTCCTTCCAATTAATTTTCGTGAGATTGTAAGTTATAATGACAACCCAGCACAAATGTACGGGCTACTTACAGCATTTTCTTACAATAACCACCTTTCCACTGTACTTTGATTTATAAGCATAATATTCATTCTATACATAGACGGTGGTGTCATACGACTTGTCGGTCGCTATTGCCGACTGACCGTTCCAAGGCGGTAACTGTCGGGATTGCTCTTATTGTTAAATGACTCATCACAGATTTGTTCTCACATTTACATTTGGCTTGCATGTTGATACCTTGGTCCTGTGTCTTCTCAATTTTTGTATATGTTGCAATGCTCATAGGACTTTGTCTTATATATTCTTATTTAGTCACGTCTTTGCTATAAGACGTCAGAGCTAGCTGGGGGGTTTTATTTATTCTTCCGCGCTGTGAAATTGTTCCGGGATTAGATAAAAATTTAAAGTTGTATCTCATTTTTTTACAAATAAGCGGGGAAGAAGAAGCTTGCACACAGGCTAGTTGTATATTGGATGTTGACACTACGGGAACATTATATTTACCCTTATAATATGAAAAGTGCAACATCATGTTCCTGCAACATTAAAACAGTTACAGACATACACAATAGGTTAAGGCAAGGGAGGATACCATCAAACGAAATCTTTTGCAAATATGTCTACATAAGCCCCTACAACAAAATACGCTAGCAGGACCCTTAGAGCTCATACCACCACCACTGTTCTCCACTGTTCTCGGAATTCCTCTGTATTTGACAGGTGTCACTTCTACCGGGAATATAGTGGACGTAATGAGTGGCTGAGAAGTATGGAGGCAGTGACGTAACCGAGGTAAGGGAGCGGATGGTTTAGGCACCAACTTAAATCTTATCATGGCTTTAAATCTGTTAATTTACAATTTAGAATGACTATAATTTGTTTAAACTTATTATTTTCCTGCGAAGTTTGTTAATTCATATAAAGTCCTGAACCAACATACGAATAATGTATTCCTACACAAAAGTAAGATGGAGTGATCCACACTGTTATCTTCATTGAATGGTGGGTCTAGATCGCTTTAACCCTATTGTTTTGCAGTCCAAGATAAGCCATAAACTTAATAATTGTTAAATATAATTAATTATTGTAAATATGAGTTGAATCATGATGATGATATGATGGTGGTGATGATGATGATGGTGAAATAGTGGTTGTTGTAGTGGTGATGTTTGTTGTTTGAGTGACGATGATGATGATAATGATAATGATGATAATGAGGATGATGATGATGATGGTGATGATGATGATGATGATGATAATGATGATGATTATTTTTATTATGATAATGATGATGATGATGATGATGATGATGGTGATTTGTTTCGTTATTTCATTATTACATTCAAGCTCAAGTTCAAGCTACAAGCACAAGCGAAATGCGACAAGTAACAGTGTTTTTATGTCGCTGGTTCTACTTGCCCTTATACCATGGTGATTTCACCTCCAGAGAACGGAAGCCGTGGTTCTTTAAAAGATATGCAATAGAAACTACATAAAACTGATTGCATCGAAATATTCATGCAATATGTTTCATGCATGTCAAATGTATGAAATGTTCTTCTGTGGCATAATATTGCATCTTTTAAAGTTTCTAAGTGATGTATAGTTAATTGCATGTGTAAATAAACAATATGAATTCTATCTGTACTTGTAAATTTTAAATATAATCATCCTATGCATTATGGGTCCATATGTGGACATATAGCCCCATTGGGACAAATTCTACGTTCTTTTGCGTTTTTGCTAAATACACATCAATTAATGTAATGGAAACCCAAAATACTAGAATACAATAATGATTCCCCTTTTTGTTTGTTTGTTTATTGGGTTTATCATCCCACCAACAGTATTTTAGTTATCTGGAGACGGTGTCCACTTGAAGCAGATATAGTGCTACCTTCACTGTGTATAGCATGCAGTGAACACATGGCATGATACCACACCCAGTCAAATTATCATGACACTGGGCCAACCAGTCGTGGAACTACCCTTATATTTGCTTGAGCGTAAGCAAGGGAACTATACCACTACCATTTTTAACGACTTTGGTTTGTGCCTGGAGCCGACGCTCTACCGATTGCGCTACCAGGTCCGGTCGATTCCCATTGTTTTCCATTCAATACATCCATTACATATTTTGTTATATCACATACCCCCTGAATTTAAAGTGTTTTGATTGGTCGAGCGTTGGCCATGTGTGAGTCCGAAAAAAGTGATAATGACACAAGAATGTTTTCACGTAAGTACCGAGAACATAATACTGAAGGGCGTGTTCTTTTCTCGGTCTATATCATATTACCCAGTTCCTTAAAACTATATATTTACCTCAACACAAGTTTCTATTTGTATAATATTATCCTATGGTGATATAGTTTTTATTGATGACGTCTTGTACCACTTTTTCACAAAGTATTATTGTTTAAATATCGTAAATCGTATATTTGCGAATAAAATCAGGTGATAAAAAGAAATCTGACACTAGTTATCATTTAATACAATCATTTATAAAATTCATCCAGAAAAATATGATCTTACTTACTATTTCTTTTCCAGAACTCGTTTAATAGATGTTTATTTATGGCAACTAGTGTCCGATCCTCTATATACAATGCCGATTTTATCTATAAATTTGCCTCCTTTGACATTTATTGTGAATGCCAGGAGGACCGCGTTGGTACCAGCCTCTGTCTTATCAATTTCGCGGAACAACGAATAATCGGATCAACAGATAAGAATGTATTCTCCATTCAAGGTGACATTAAACCGCGTGATAGCAAGATCACGCGCTTTTTACATCACAATGGTGTTTACTAACCATAAACGTACACTTTATCTTATTTCCTAATGTTGAAAGTGTGAATTGACGACTACCAAATTTTCCCATGCAACTAGACTCCGAATGTCATTACGGCGTTCCATGATTAGGCACTCTTATTGTGATCTTAAGATTTCAGGAACAATTAAAATAGCCATATTGTTTCCGAACAAATTCCAGTTAACGCGTATTTTTGATATAGCGATTTATCTATTTATCCTACCATCATCTCAGATATTCGATTTATAAAGCCAGGTGTGATAAAATTTGCTTTATTAAACACCAGTGGGACAACCTGTCAAGAGGATTCGGCCGGACTACTTTTAAAAGCATGAATTCTATGCCGCACTTGGTGTTTTAAAAGTTGTCAAATCGTATTTCTTTAGATTTTAAGGGACGAAACAGTTTGTGATAAAAAAATAGTTTAGGGGGATTAAAATCCCGTTGATGTTGTTTGTATTCATGTCATATGACGCCACTGGTTGTGACATAAATGTCTTCGAAAATTACACGTAATTTATCTGTGTCAGTTTATAAACACGGACTTAGAAGCAGCAGAACTTGTTATCCATGTTAAAGGCAAACGTGTACATGTACATTTCGGATATAAGATAGTGAGTGATATGGCTTGCAATTACGTTGAGTCGCGACAAACAATTTAAAATGAGACACCATCCAATAGTTCTGCGAATCTCAAATGTTGATTCTGTACCCCACCCATCCTTGGAAAAGTGTGAGTTTGAGGTTACGGGGATGTAGCGGCTCTGAAGTTTTAGCGCCTCTGCCTACAAGTAAGTTAAACTTTATTTACGTTTCTTACAGATCGTATTTATGACGGATTAGCAAATATACGCCCTTGTTAAGCGCGATTGAAAACTATCGTCACTCGAAGGCGAATTCAATTTTTGGGAAACAAACTAATAATTGAAAAACAACTCTAATTTATAAGGCGGGTGGCGTAATAAATAGCATACTAGTCTGGTGATGAGCAGAGAAAATAATATCACACCAACCACGATAAATCTAAATGCAGACTTATTTTGAACATTCGAATTATTGAACTACCATTTATATCAATCGTTTTCCGTATGTCATGTCTATACATGTATTCTTATTCAGATCTTTTAATATAGTGAGTTCTGATTGTTGTCTTATATTTATTGATGTTATTACATTATACATGTAACTGCTATAATAATGCTACCCTAGTATAAAGTAGAAAGAAATCAACATCTGGTGTCACATAGTATATATTGCTATAGTGGTTCGCTGTCGTTTCCATGATGCGACATATTGCGAATGTTTAGGCATGCTTCGTTGGAAATTAACAATAACCTGTGTGCATTCTAGAGAAACTATGCACCAACATTATTAAGACAAAGGTATACAATACACTTGTATCTTTAAAATATGACTAAATATTACTGATAATTTTAATAAAAGAAACACATTATATTAAGGCGCAGAGCATTATTGTACTTTTTCGGCACCTTTGTTTGAGTGAAGAAAGAAATTCTCAAATAGAAGTATGGGTATCGCACCACAGGGCATGTGAAAATGCAGTCATGTGTTGAGGTCTTAGCGAAGAGACAAGTCGACTACGGGCGCTCTCTATACATTTTTATGAACCGTGTGTCAGTATGGAGTATTGGTGAAATAACTGGTTGTGGTATCAGATAATATGTTCGTGGCCTGTTCACAGCAACTGCAGCACTATCTGCTGTAAGTTTACATCGACTTCTGATGTATAGGTGAAACGAATAATTCTCTAAAAGCAGACGTCCTCCTCGACGCATTTTGCTTCCACAGAGCACTAAGAAAAGGATAACGATTCTATTAATATATTTTTATCTAAACAAATGTACGTGATTCTTTAAAGCAATGCAATCAAATGTTCGAAATCGGCAAGTTATATTTGAACGAACAGACATGCGCAATATAGTGTCATTCGTATCATTTTGTTTATGATTGAAAATCAAACGTGAAAACAAAATAATCAAAATGGACAAAACAGATGGCTAATTTGAAATGTCAGTTCTGACACTATCATACCGGATTTACAGATTTCGTCATAAGATGAATTGTTAACAACACATAAACACAGATAAAACATGTTTCAGAAAAGGTCTTAGTTGATCTATTTGACTTATCCATGTATAATTATGGTATTTGGCGCCGGCTTTGAACGCGGTGACTCTTATGGAATGCAGTTTTATGGGAAAGATTTGTAGCTGGGAATAGCAGGAAATCGCAGCTGTTCTGTGAGACTTTCTTGTTCAGAGAAAAGAATCGAGCAGTCCGTTTGTAACCAATTATATATAATGAATGAATCAACAGCGTATGAGAAAGGTTAGTTCAATGAATTCCTCTCGCATTTAAAGAGCACGCTCTTTGGGGCACGTGGAATGTCTCACGTCCCTGCTCTTTCTTGGTTCATACTAAACTGCAACAAACGTTTCAGGTGAATTGTGTATACTGGTAAATATTCCTTCAGTTGTGGTTAAAACAATGTAATGAAAAATAAGTATGAACGTCGACGCGTCAGCAGGAAATAATATTAAATATAGTTGAGTACAAATTGGGACAGCGAGTTCGTATCGACGTATACTAGGCATCACGCTTATCAGAGGCCGAGGTAACGAAGTTTGGCGTAAGACATGTTTATAGGTAATAGACAATAGAAAAAGCTGAGGTTGTATACACTGTTTCTTAAACACTTCAGAGAATTCTGAGTAGCATTCTTTCTCAGGTGTTGAATGTACTGTTAATAACTTGAAAAATGACAATTTTAACACGTAACGTACAAGCACAAGTGTCTATGCTATTAGCTGTCATTACTGCTAAGCTCAAAAGAGGGAACTAATTTAAATAATGTCCATATAAAGAAATGTTTCTACATGCACATGCACCGGAAGCACGAAACAAACTAATATTCCCAACATCAGTCAATTATAACTTAATAAGGACATGCCTTATTCCATTTTGTGTATACGCACCGTGGCTCGGTTGCGGGATGACTCTGTCTAATGTTTTACTTTAAAACAATAACAAATAAAAGTAATATACATTTATAATAATCATTTAAGATTAGCTTTTCTTTGTACATTAGGGACATTGTTTATTTACTCTATGAAGACCCATACTTGTTCTTACGTCTTATAAGTGATATTGCATAACCAACACGTAATATAAACTGTACAGTGTAATAATAGAACAATATCAATAAAATATCCCTTCTTGAAATATAGGATACATAACTGTTTCATTTTATTGGAAAAAAAGTGATCCTGAAAAATAAATAAACCAACCCCCGTACTAACTAAAACAATGATACTTGCGACGAATGTTTCAATAACTCAAATTATAATGCGCATACAATGTTGAATTATTTTCTGCTGGGACATATTGACTTGGGGTGGGGGGATCTGTAATTATGTATAGACATTTGACAGAGGAAGTGTATAACAGAGTACTACCAAACACGCAGGAAGGCAGTATTTTACTGTGCACAAAATAGATGAACTGAATATGTCACAGAAGATTTTGTTTTATTATTGTGTTTTGTTTTGTTTTGTTTAGATTCATCGCATGGGGACCATTTAAGTTGCGAAGTAAAACCCAAACACAGTCATATATCAGTATAATACACCGAAGTGTTAATCTATCCATCTATATAAAATGCAAATATGCTACAACATAATAAATATTCTATAAATGTGTTCTGACTATGTCCATAGTTAAGATTACAAGATGTGACCATGACCAAGAAGCTTTTGCGATCTACAGCGTGTGCAAATGCATATAAATAATATCTGAAATCAGTTATGGTATATGACTAATGTACTAACTTAATGTTGGTGTTAACTTTTTGGCATTTAATAAATCTGATAGAAGAAGCCATTGAACAAGACACACATTTTTTTAATGTATGACGACATAACATTATCCACCAGCTTACAGATTATAAAGATATATCTAGTATTATTCTGTTTGTATAAGTATTTGTAACACCCATTCAGCTTATGTAATATAATACCCATAAATTCTGACTGCTTAGCCTTCCACCGCGTGCGATCATGTCCCGCTAAGGGCAATGCACTTACTGTAGAAAAGTCTTCCAGCTCAACTGAGGTGCGCCAAAACAGCTTGGCGTCTCAAATCTGATCATAATTGGTTGCTGCGATGTATCTCAAAAACAAAACAAAACTTGTTGGCTCGGTGTCAGGAGGATATAGGACTGTGTGCGGTATCATGCTAGGTGTTCAGGTCACCGTACATGTTGCAGTGAAGGCAACTTTATATCTACTTTAAGTGAATACGGTTTATGGATTACTGAAATACGATTAGTTGAATAATAAACCAACCCAAAAACATTACTCCTAAGTACATGTCAAAATTCTCAACGGCACATTGCAAATATTTACACAGCACATAGTTATTATCCCCCTATATAATACACATACCTGTACACTACAACAAAACAAACCACATATTATACGTGCATGATTAGAAAGGTGTATATGCTCATTAATGCTGCATTATCAGTGCCTGCCTCAATAACTTATTAGACATGACTTCTCTGACATGATACAGAGTGGTATCCTTGCCTATACAAGCGGACAACAGCATCATCAGAACGATAGCTTAGAACAAAGCATCAATTGACGTGACGCTGTACTTTCTTTGAACTTTACCTCTCATTTTTACCTTCAATCTACCGTTCTTACTAAGAAAATCCTTAATGTATTAATGTATACCAGCATTCGAGGTTATTGAACTTTGAGCTTGAGTCTGAGGTCATCTTGCTTAAGAATCTAATTGACCAGAATTTAAAATTTTATTTAAAATTTGACCATACTTGATTCTTGAGCTAGATGACTCAGACTCCAGCTCAAAGTTGTATAACTTTGGAACCAGTCAAACTTTTATGCACTTATAAATGTTAATATTGCAGATTTTGCAAATATTGGTTTTAATTTTTGTTTATGGTAACCTTTACGTACGTATGCTTTGGCAACGCCTTATTGTTGTTCTCAAAGTGTTGTTCACCAAAGAATTATTTTTCAATTCGCAATTTAAGCGTGTATTCCATCTATTGTTAACATTAAAATAATAAGCTTTAATGACTACAGAAAGATATGAATATTAGCAGCATTGCTGACATGGATTTTGCAGAAGTAGCATATAATAATTGTACAGCTATTTACAGCTCGTATTTATAACACAATTTTCTATAGCATAACAATACTTCTTGTCTATGTTTGTGTTTATAAAACTTTATAAAACATTGTTACTATAATTTAAATTCAAAATTCGAATTAAATAATTTTTATAAAGGAATAAGTACTGTGTATAGTTTATTTTATAAGCAACTTAATTTTGAAATTAAGACCATGCTAACTTCACAAAATAACGATTTCAAATGACGTGAACCTGTTTCACGAACTTTCTGTTAAATTAGTTTTGCTTAATTAAGGATGTTTTAAAGGAAATACTTTTTTGTTTCGTATTTGAATAAATACCAGTTAAACCAATTCTATGTATATATGCCCTAATGTACATTTAGAAACAAATACTATCAATAAATGGTGTATAATTTATATATCAGATATACTGATTGATGTGACGCAAAATAAGCAATTTACACCCTTATTTAACGTTAGTTTTGTGTTTGTTTGTAAAAGTACGTATAACATTAAATTAATATATCAAAAAGTTAACACCGTACTAACATTTGCAAAGATCTTTCTCAATAACCGTTTTGAAATGTTGAGAAAAAAAAACATTTGTTGACACATTCAATTACAATTGTAAAGGAGCAAAAGTAATTTTAAAACTTGTTTTGGGGGATCTCTTGCATACATACCATCGCCCTTTCGACCGCTCCATTACACGAGTCTTAACAGTACTCAACCAAAGATTATTATCTTATGGCTGACTCGCGGTTAAAAGATAATTTTATAAAATGAGTGCCCAATGAGAGAACCATCGCTAGTGTTTGGGCAACGCCTCTATTCCATCTTTTTCTTGTTAAATATTGCTTTGCAGCGATTACTTTGTTTCAGAGTGGGAAAAACGGAACTTATGTAAAAATGAAATATAATTCCTCTGTAAGGGAAAGATAAATAAAAAATCAATTCGTAAATAAAAAGCAATTAGTAAATATAAGTATAGCTCTTTTTCTCAGATACAGTGTTTGAACGATATTTATATAGTACCTAATAGTTGATGTACAGCTGTATCGACGTGTATAGTACAAACGATGTCATTCAAAAGATGCTCTGCATCTGTACAGTGCATCTTTACAGTTGGGTCTGTCAGTACAGGAAAGCTAAAAAAACATTTATAAAATCACTAGAAAATATATTGTACCAATGTAGCTTAATACTAATTTGCACATATACAGAATTAGCACATTAATTAATATTACTGACTCGTTGTCTCCCTAATGGTGCAAGGAGTGAACTAAATACTACTATATAAACAATTAT